>MZZL01000409.1:3351764-3652346 GCA_002749535.1 Apophysomyces variabilis | reverse complement strand
TGGTGTAATGCGCTAAAGAAGCTGGACATGGAAGGATAGAAGGAAGTCGATACATAGGAATACAGATACTATGGGCTGCAAAGGATTGTACTGATGAGGATTAACGAATTGTATCTGGTCCATATGAGGAGGCACAGATTTTGAAGAATGTCTAGCCAAGATTGGTGGAAATCGAACCATACTTACTGGTTGTGACGAAGGGACATTATCCACATAGAGATTATTGTTCAATTATCTTCAGAGCAACTGTTAAGGTTTGCAGGAATGATAAATAAGAAGCAGACCTGTATAGGAAAGCAGATCCGAAAAAAAAAAGATAACAATAACAATGTGGCTTTCAGGAACACTGAAAGATTCTTTTTTACCGATAGGATGATTTTAAGGCTTATCAAATCAGATCCGAAAATTACACTTTCTTTGCCTTTAGCTTGGTACTTCAACATATAAGCAAGGTATTCGTGTCTGTATAGCCCGGGGAGACCCCGGACCCTCAAGGATGCAGTGAATCAAGTCCCGGCACTATCAAATTGTTTTGACTAAGATAATCATTGGCTCGGCCCTTTGGGCCTCGCTTCGTATATTCCTCAGAAGGGTGATGAGAATTTGTCTCTCTTGGGTTCCTATGAATTTGAGGTGTACGTTACACGAGGGGGCAAGACTTTAATTTTACAGTACAAACTCAATGATTGGTTATTTTTATTGACGTCACAAATTAAGTCAAATCTTTTTAAAACCGTAGCTGACGGTTTCCTCGACTTTCATGCGCTTGTCGACACCGTCTGATCATGTGCCTTGCCTCTCTTAATTACTCTGAAGCTGTGTTCAGTTGGGAAATTGCTGACGTGTCATAGTCATTGGCATTTATTGTTAGCTCTCTCAGTTCCTGCAGTTCTTGTTCACAGCTGTGATTAATCAACATTAATTACTTTTACGACGTAATAAATATTTCACTTACGCCATAACAGCATCAGTAATACTTGCTTGTTGAGAAGTGCTAGCTCCCATATGACTTTGTTCGTGGATACGTGTTTCTCGATCAAATCCAATTTGCTGGACACGGTTGACCAGGAACATGTGTTTACACACAGTTCCATGACGGAGCCAGTCTGGACATGTACATGATATCATCATGTTTGATGCGAGGTTGAGTTGCACAGTATAGCTTGCTGGGCTATTCTGTGAAAAGGATGCCACAACAATACTATCTGGTAATTGTTCTAGTATCATTGAGGATGCTTCCTCCTCTTTTTGAAAGTAATCTATATGAGCAATCACGGTTCCTATAAAATGTGTTATGGTACCTGAAAGACTGTTTGCCTCATGCCAACGTTGCCTCTCAGCTTTGTTTCGTTGGCGTCGCTGAAACCCTGCTGCCATTCGGATATAGTCCTGCATGATATCAGGAACTACCATGTCCCACAGAATATGCACCAGTACGTATACTCGTTGGCTTCGTACGTTCGAAATGTTTACTTGCTTCAGAGTACGGTGCCAACTTTCGACGTAGTTATTTGTGTTAATGTGGTAATTCTGGTACTATTGCAATCAAAGCAGTTAGCTCTAGATATAGATAAGATGTGATAAGTACCTCACGCCACGCAACGCACCAGTTTGTCTTTTTATCCAAATAATTACTTGCAAAATATTCATACAAGTCTTCATAGCGATAATCCTCACACCACGAAGGAAATTGCTCATGGCGATAACTGAATTCAGTTTCGGTATCAGCATAGATCATTTTCTGCATCATTTCAAATGCAATGTTTCTATCGCGTCGTACTTGCTCCACAGTCCTGTCACTGGATGACGCTTTGACTCTTGTCTGGATATTCCTTTTCCATGCTCTGGTAAGATGCCAGAAGCAAATAGCAATTCGGCAGTTAGAACCAAAGGATCCTCTAATCGCAGCTATTTCTGTATCCGAGTTATCAATCATAACTGCTGTAGGAGTATATTGCCATGTAACTTTTAGCCAGCTGAGCCATGTTTGTAGATGATATTGGGAGTCACTGTTGGTGATGAGCCAAGCAAGTGGAGCTCCTTTTCCTGTATCTCGACAAAATGCAACAAGAGTGTAGAGGAGGCACTGCCTTGAAGATCCATCATTGCAAGTATTATGCGTTGAATCTAAACATACGATATCTCCATGTTTGCGAAGCGTCTAATAGCATATGAATATATGTATATAGTGAGTGTGGCTATTAGTATGTGGATATACCTGCAACTGCCATGATGAATGCAAGGCAAATATAAATGTGCCATCGGCATACTGCTCCATTCTTTCGTATTTGAAGAATCCTTGTTGTTGAACAATCTTGGTTCCCCAAAGACGAAGGCTTTCTTCAAGAGCAGATGCAAGATGTGCCTTCTTTTGTAATGAACTACGAATGGCATAGTACACCTCCTGATATTCAATACACAGTGTCAATGGCAAGGCAGCATTTTCATCCAAGATATTTTGTAATATCTGTCTATCAACTCGTAACATATGGTTAAATTGAATCCAGGTAAAGTTCTCTTCAACTTTTTGCTGAATCCATTCATGTATTTCAGTACTAATTGATGCTGAATTCAGATCACTGATTGACCCAGGCTGATGTCCAACGTGCTTCCAGCTGTATCGAATTTTTACACGACTGGGATCAGCAAGCTCACAAGTAACATAGATAGCAGCAGTACAGTTACACGGAAGTGGAGCTGCTTTTCTATCAAGAAGGGTGAATATGGCAGCATAAACAAAGGTTTATAGCGGCAATTGTTGGTAGCATCCACAACAAAGCGAGAGTGATGGATTCTGCAATTATTCATCATAATAAATATATTCTTCAGATTATGTTTATCCAGGATGTTCATCACCGACTCCATAAACTCGACAGTATGATAAGCTGTAGTGCCTTTCTTAAGTTTTACTGGGTTTGCATCGGTCTGATCACCAGTTTTTCTCTTTTTAGCTGCATCACTCTTCTTTAATGGCTCCGCCTTCGAGAAGTGAATAAACTTATGAGACTCAGAATGCCTGATCTATGTCTCAGAGTATCTGCTCTATCTAACGATTTTCTCTTAATACTCTTCTCGAGCTTAGACCAGTGTTCCTTTATAGAGTTCATAAAAGGCAAATCAAGCAGCATAAATAAAGACTTGAATCCTCGTTTTGTTTATAACATTCACAACAAAGCGGATGTGCTAGATTTTGCACTTGTCCACGATAATGAAAGACCCCTTCTTATTGTATTTGTCACAGATTTAGCATACGTATCGTATGACACATAGCTTCGACAAAGGAAAGCCAACAAAATGCATGAATTTGTAGTAGTCCATATTTCCTTTTCTAAAGCCAGTTGAAGAGCTCTGGTTTAAGATCAAGGCAGAGATCAGCTTTCTGAGAAAGACCAATTACCATCTTTATTATTGTGTCTGTTCAGAATATGACTTGATACCTTAGTATCAGTAGTATCGGTAGTATCGGTAGCATTGGATTTTTTTATTCATGTTTTTCTTTTCTCTTTATTCTATAATACATCTCCTTTACGCTTACTGCACTCTTGTATCCCACAAAGAAACCTTTCTTGCAGCCTTCAGCGTAACAGTCAGTCCAGTTCATCCTCCCCTTCAACTGTTCCCTATACGACTTGATGAATTCGAAATCGTCCGTACTATGGAAAGCGGCTCCTGGCAGTTGATCTTCGTAGGCATCCATGATCTTGTTATCAACTTCCGAAGTATTTAAATCCTTTGGCGATGCCATTGGCGTCACCACGATCTCAGACGAACAAGAAATCCGTGAATACTTCCGCTTGCAGGTCCCCAAGTAGTCAATCCCCTCTCGAACATAAAGAACAAACTTCTCTTTCGAACCAGATGAAGGATCTTCCGTGGCTTTTACTATTTTTTCAAGCTGGGATTCCATTTGATTGCAAACCTCTAGGAGCACAGCGCGCGTTTGATTCTCTTGAAAACACTCGTTGTCCACCTTTTCGTTGGCTATGCGGTATAGTAATCTTATTATGCGATCCCCTCGTTGTCTCAAACCCAGTGGCGATTGTTTTTGTTGCGTAAAAAAGACTCCGAGTGCAACCATCGGTTGAAGCAGTGGCTGTGTTGCATGGTCAGAAATTGTATCAGATGATAACAGCAAGCATTTCCGTGCCCACAGATCGCACAACATCTCTCTCATAAATGGAAAAGCTTCGCTGGTTTTGAACTTTGCATCCAACTCCTTTCCACTTAGATGATCAATGCATATGATAATCAGGATAGGTACTCTTTTGTGGATTTTTTTTTGCTGATAGACAGTATCCCATCGCCCGATCCATAAACGTCATGTCAACTGTATGCTGTACCTCTATGAGTATAGGTGGTAGTTCATTTGATTGCAAGCTGGATGCATACAAAACATCGGATCTTGTGTTATCCGGCCATTCGCTGTCAGCAGCAACGTAAGTGTGGTGTTTGCCTTCTCCTATGCATTTAAAAGTTAAGGAACCTTTCAGAAGATACCAAAAAAACAATATCGGAGAGATGGTATTTTCTTTGTACCTAGTATGGTTGTAATAATGATCTCCATGGTCCGCTTGTCTTTTAGCACCAACTTGCTCAATAAATCGGTACCTGGACGATGATGCTTAGGAAGTATGATTTCATTGGTTTCTATTGAATGAAACAGGAATTGGTAAGAAACGTGGCAAGATTGTCATGTAGTTACCTTGCTCAGCAATCTCTGGAGGAAGATCTTCTATAGTTTGTGAATCAGTCATAAGACTTTGATTTCTTTTCTATGGCAACTGATACTACCGATACTACCGATACTACCGATACTACCGATACTACCGATACTACCGATACTACTGATACTACCGATACTACTGATACTACCGATACTACCNTGTTGAACAATCTTGGTTCCCCAAAGACGAAGGCTTTCTTCAAGAGCAGATGCAAGATGTGCCTTCTTTTGTAATGAACTACGAATGGCATAGTACACCTCCTGATATTCAATACACAGTGTCAATGGCAAGGCAGCATTTTCATCCAAGATATTTTGTAATATCTGTCTATCAACTCGTAACATATGGTTAAATTGAATCCAGGTAAAGTTCTCTTCAACTTTTTGCTGAATCCATTCATGTATTTCAGTACTAATTGATGCTGAATTCAGATCACTGATTGACCCAGGCTGATGTCCAACGTGCTTCCAGCTGTATCGAATTTTTACACGACTGGGATCAGCAAGCTCACAAGTAACATAGATAGCAGCAGTACAGTTACACGGAAGTGGAGCTGCTTTTCTATCAAGAAGGGTGAATATGGCAGCATAAACAAAGGTTTATAGCGGCAATTGTTGGTAGCATCCACAACAAAGCGAGAGTGATGGATTCTGCAATTATTCATCATAATAAATATATTCTTCAGATTATGTTTATCCAGGATGTTCATCACCGACTCCATAAACTCGACAGTATGATAAGCTGTAGTGCCTTTCTTAAGTTTTACTGGGTTTGCATCGGTCTGATCACCAGTTTTTCTCTTTTTAGCTGCATCACTCTTCTTTAATGGCTCCGCCTTCGAGAAGTGAATAAACTTATGAGACTCAGAATGCCTGATCTATGTCTCAGAGTATCTGCTCTATCTAACGATTTTCTCTTAATACTCTTCTCGAGCTTAGACCAGTGTTCCTTTATAGAGTTCATAAAAGGCAAATCAAGCAGCATAAATAAAGACTTGAATCCTCGTTTTGTTTATAACATTCACAACAAAGCGGATGTGCTAGATTTTGCACTTGTCCACGATAATGAAAGACCCCTTCTTATTGTATTTGTCACAGATTTAGCATACGTATCGTATGACACATAGCTTCGACAAAGGAAAGCCAACAAAATGCATGAATTTGTAGTAGTCCATATTTCCTTTTCTAAAGCCAGTTGAAGAGCTCTGGTTTAAGATCAAGGCAGAGATCAGCTTTCTGAGAAAGACCAATTACCATCTTTATTATTGTGTCTGTTCAGAATATGACTTGATACCTTAGTATCAGTAGTATCGGTAGTATCGGTAGCATTGGATTTTTTTATTCATGTTTTTCTTTTCTCTTTATTCTATAATACATCTCCTTTACGCTTACTGCACTCTTGTATCCCACAAAGAAACCTTTCTTGCAGCCTTCAGCGTAACAGTCAGTCCAGTTCATCCTCCCCTTCAACTGTTCCCTATACGACTTGATGAATTCGAAATCGTCCGTACTATGGAAAGCGGCTCCTGGCAGTTGATCTTCGTAGGCATCCATGATCTTGTTATCAACTTCCGAAGTATTTAAATCCTTTGGCGATGCCATTGGCGTCACCACGATCTCAGACGAACAAGAAATCCGTGAATACTTCCGCTTGCAGGTCCCCAAGTAGTCAATCCCCTCTCGAACATAAAGAACAAACTTCTCTTTCGAACCAGATGAAGGATCTTCCGTGGCTTTTACTATTTTTTCAAGCTGGGATTCCATTTGATTGCAAACCTCTAGGAGCACAGCGCGCGTTTGATTCTCTTGAAAACACTCGTTGTCCACCTTTTCGTTGGCTATGCGGTATAGTAATCTTATTATGCGATCCCCTCGTTGTCTCAAACCCAGTGGCGATTGTTTTTGTTGCGTAAAAAAGACTCCGAGTGCAACCATCGGTTGAAGCAGTGGCTGTGTTGCATGGTCAGAAATTGTATCAGATGATAACAGCAAGCATTTCCGTGCCCACAGATCGCACAACATCTCTCTCATAAATGGAAAAGCTTCGCTGGTTTTGAACTTTGCATCCAACTCCTTTCCACTTAGATGATCAATGCATATGATAATCAGGATAGGTACTCTTTTGTGGATTTTTTTTTGCTGATAGACAGTATCCCATCGCCCGATCCATAAACGTCATGTCAACTGTATGCTGTACCTCTATGAGTATAGGTGGTAGTTCATTTGATTGCAAGCTGGATGCATACAAAACATCGGATCTTGTGTTATCCGGCCATTCGCTGTCAGCAGCAACGTAAGTGTGGTGTTTGCCTTCTCCTATGCATTTAAAAGTTAAGGAACCTTTCAGAAGATACCAAAAAAACAATATCGGAGAGATGGTATTTTCTTTGTACCTAGTATGGTTGTAATAATGATCTCCATGGTCCGCTTGTCTTTTAGCACCAACTTGCTCAATAAATCGGTACCTGGACGATGATGCTTAGGAAGTATGATTTCATTGGTTTCTATTGAATGAAACAGGAATTGGTAAGAAACGTGGCAAGATTGTCATGTAGTTACCTTGCTCAGCAATCTCTGGAGGAAGATCTTCTATAGTTTGTGAATCAGTCATAAGACTTTGATTTCTTTTCTATGGCAACTGATACTACCGATACTACCGATACTACCGATACTACCGATACTACCGATACTACCGATACTACTGATACTACCGATACTACTGATACTACCGATACTACCGATACTAAGGTATCAAGTCATATTCTGAACAGACACAATAATAAAGATGGTAATTGGTCTTTCTCAGAAAGCTGATCTCTGCCTTGATCTTAAACCAGAGCTCTTCAACTGGCTTTAGAAAAGGAAATATGGACTACTACAAATTCATGCATTTTGTTGGCTTTCCTTTGTCGAAGCTATGTGTCATACGATACGTATGCTAAATCTGTGACAAATACAATAAGAAGGGGTCTTTCATTATCGTGGACAAGTGCAAAATCTAGCACATCCGCTTTGTTGTGAATGTTATAAACAAAACGAGGATTCAAGTCTTTATTTATGCTGCTTGATTTGCCTTTTATGAACTCTATAAAGGAACACTGGTCTAAGCTCGAGAAGAGTATTAAGAGAAAATCGTTAGATAGAGCAGATACTCTGAGACATAGATCAGGCATTCTGAGTCTCATAAGTTTATTCACTTCTCGAAGGCGGAGCCATTAAAGAAGAGTGATGCAGCTAAAAAGAGAAAAACTGGTGATCAGACCGATGCAAACCCAGTAAAACTTAAGAAAGGCACTACAGCTTATCATACTGTCGAGTTTATGGAGTCGGTGATGAACATCCTGGATAAACATAATCTGAAGAATATATTTATTATGATGAATAATTGCAGAATCCATCACTCTCGCTTTGTTGTGGATGCTACCAACAATTGCCGCTATAAACCTTTGTTTATGCTGCCATATTCACCCTTCTTGAACTCCGTTGAAGAATGCTGGTCCAAGATCAAGAAGAATATTAGAAGAAATCCACTCGACAGATCTGACATGCTCATACCACGCATTGCTGAGGCATGCAAGACAGTTGCTACAGCCGATTACCAAGGTTGGATAAGACATGCTGAGGCTTATTGGGATCAGTGCCTGCAAAAAGAGATCGGGTTGAAGTAGTACATCTCGTCTCAATAATTGCTTAATAGTCCCAAAAAAAAGTAAAGCACGTGCAAAAAAAAAACGTTCGTCTAAATTAGGAAGATCAGTTCGTCTCAAAAAATTTTGTAATCGTCTAAAAATTAAAAATTGATTGCTCTAAAAAAAAAATGCAAATTCGTCTCAATCTCAAGTTAAAAAACTGTAGCTGTTACGCGCTTCGCGCTTCTGGGGGGCGAAGTCCCCAGGTATAGTAATAGTGGAATTGGATGTATATTTATGTGCTGCATAGTGTAATTGGGAATAACTGGGAATAATAGTTGTACAAAAAAACCTATTTTACGATGCTGGGAAAGCATTATGATATACAATGTTTTTGGTGATAGGTTGATGGGTATTATTCCGCTGACACACGATTCAGTCACTCTTGGCAGAGCGACATATAGCTGACCATGAGAAAACACGGATTGTGGGAAGTATAAACCAACATGATTAAGGGTCTGACCTTGCGCTTTGTTGATTGTCATGGCAAATGCAGGTTTCACTGGAAACTGTCTTCTTGCTATGCTGAAAGGCAAGTTGCTATCAGAAACAATGAGCTTGATTCGAGGTATAGAGACTTGTGAACCGCATATCTGCCAGTAGCAATTTCAGCGTCAATGATACGCGGATGTAGAGCTCGAATAATCAAGCGCATGCCATTGCAAAGGCCAGCCTTGGGATCCATATTGCATAAGAGCATGATCAGCATGCTGACCTTGAGATTAAGGGTATATAGTGGAAGAACTAAGAAAAATAGGTTCACTGCCGGGGATTGATGAACAGTAGATAGAAGTTACCTGCAAATGATAGTCAATTTAGAAAGTCTACAGGCACTTGATTCTGATGTTCGCGTTCGACAACAATATCAGCGCTGTTGTAAGCGCGGCTCCTTCCTGGGAATAAATTGGTAATAATATTGTTGATCATGTCTACGTGGTGATTTTTCGGTGTGAGGATAGCACGATCGGTAAGAAGTTGGGTATCAATGGGAGGGATAGCGTTGAGTACTGGGTGGTATATAGCGGCAATAAGGTTATTGACGTTTGACCCGGGTATGCACCACTGAGGGTTGAGGGGAATATAAGCGGAATTTGGAACTGCATAAATAAGCGAGGAAATGATGAGTTTGATATGATAGAAGAGTACATACCTGGTAGGACACGGCCATCACCAACATTCAAAAGGAACTCGGCAAAGTGACGTTGTTGCTGGGCATGCAAATCAAAGCCATGAAGGTTCTGGTAAACTCAAATCAGAAATTAAAAATAAAGAGTGTACATATATGTGCATATGCCTCTCTAAGAATTAGGCTCGGCCCTTTGGGCCTCGCTTCCTTTACAGCGATTAAAACGAAAAAGACAGTGTGTGTATAACTACCTCTCCAAAACTCGGCTCAAGAAAGAAACTGGTGGACTAATTACAGCGCGTTTATGACAGGTGCGACGGAAGTACCCCTCGTAGAGTAGCTTTTTGATAAATGTGATCAGAAATAAAGATTATTATCCGTATATTGTAAATTTATTTCTTCATCCTCAATCCTAAGCGGATTAAAACATTACTAGAAAGAAACCCAGATCAGGAAGAAGATAACGGACAGGACACGGATATACTATTGGGAAAGGAAAAACCAAATACATGGGCTATTCCATTTTCCCATCGTACTAAGCTCCTGCCTTAACGTCCCGCAAATCATCCTTTTAGTAATAGCACTTTTTAGCTCAATAAGACTTGAATTTTGAAAAAAAAAAAAAAAAAAAAAGGGGGGGGGGAGCCTATTGGGCTACCTTCCCAAATTCTACGGAAGGTAAAATATCGTGGTAATTTGTAGAATTATTTATTAGTTGCGCGAACAAAAACGCCTTCTTCAAACCACATGTAACTTCAACTTCTTTATATGGTAGTGGTTAAATTTTGCTAGTCTTCCTCCTAACCGTCATGTTCATTTTATTGACTAGCAAAATGATCAGGACTTAATCAGATATTCCCTCATCAGATCATGACGTGTAGATACATAGAAACAAATAATATCGATGCTGATCACCGGGACTTTGATTTGACTATAGCAATTCGGTACCTTTTGTCATCTCTTGCTGAGAAAGTGGTGAACGAAGCAAAGAAGGATAAACAAGCAGTATGATATGTTTTGACATTGGTAAAATGAAATTGGGTCGACAAATCCATTCTACCATTGGCATTATTTCTATGTACCCGCTTATTTTTGGTTATTCTTATTTTTTTCCTTTGGAAGAGATGACCCGAAGCAGATCCACTTTTTATGCTGTGTACTAAGGCTTGGTTTTTCCATGTACCTTTCCATTAACAAGTCATCATGACGTTCCCACATATGGCACTTATTGTTACACTATCGGTTTGTTTATAGTGCAGAAAAGCTTACGAAGAAGTCATTTAGTGCTTAAGCTTTTTGTTCCATGCAACCTATTAAAGTCAATGTTTCAGCTCCATCTTCAAAGTTCTGCAGATGTTGAAGTTGGGATACGGTTCCATTTAAGCATATTCCAAATCATATTATCTTTCTAGCCCACCTCAGATGCAGAAAATAGGAAAGAAAAATCTGAGACGAACAATGGTAGTTTCATAGACTTTGTGTATAATCAAGTCATGCTACTCGTTCTATGAAAGACATCAGGAGCAATGTCACTGGAAAAGTAATTTTGCGTCAGCAAATAGGATAGCTTTACGTTGACTGGAAACATAGCCCTACGACCTTCGTCTGGGAAAGGTGATAATGCCACACGTCATTTTGTTTGCTATTCTCTGGAATGACAACAGCGATTGACGACAGCCTATCTTCTTATGTATTATCTGTTGCATAAAGAAAATATACTGTGTTTGATTTTCCTTCTTGTGATTTCCTTCTAAATGATATCTATTTTTTTATTACATAAGCAATAGGAACGTTCTATCTGTGCATGACAATTCTATATAAATCGATGGCTAAGGCTGGGTACTTTATTTCCAAAAAATTAAAGTCGCATCTAGCAAATTCACTTGGTTCGTTTTGGAAACTGGGCTTGACGCTAACAACCCATACTAATTGTCATGTTGTAAGGTCCAAATTGACCAATTTTACGTACCTCGCAGAAAACTGACAACGCCATGCCCAGTTCCACGCCAAGTGAAATTCAAGATGCATATATATTTCTGAGAAATGCTGTATAAAGAAAGATTATTAGCAAAAATGGTTAGCCAACCCTCTTTGTAGCGTTGAAAAGGTCAGCTACCTATTGTGATGTATTGAAAGACAACGAAAAAAAAGTTAAACTCCATTAAACGTACCATCTGCAGTAGCCAAAGCGAATCTAATAATTTATCGCTGCAGATAGTTTGAATTACCGAGTATCATGTTAAGACAAACGAGAGACGTTTGTGTGATTTCCGAATGAATACATGGTTTGGAGCAGACTGATTCTCTATCCTAATATTATGAGGATTATCTCACAAACAATATAATCATAGAGTTTCTTGTTAATTCACTTTTACATTACGTGGGATGCCATCCACTATACACTATATGTCGAACACATTAGATGAATACTTCATATCTAGGAACGTCGATTATGCAGGTAATTTCGTTAAAGCAGGAAATAGGAGACAACCAGAAAACGAAAAGTCTTTAGAGCCCACTAAATATCATCCTGGTCTATTCATACAATGGGATCGCATGTCAGAGAAATTTCGATTGTTCTTTGTGATAGAAACAGTGATGGATACATAATGTAAGAGTAGAGTTAATGACAAGTGTAACAGGGGTAATATCAATCCTCTTTTGTCAAAGGAGAAGGACATACAATGGACATCATGGCTGATCCATGCCTAGCTGGATTTGTTCTGCTAAGTACACGCCGCGACATGCTCTTAAATCAAGTAAATGAAACATTGTTGGCAGTGACCATCAAATAATCATGCTATTCTTTCTATGATAGTCTACAACAATTAGTTGTGGACGATAGACAGCGCGTACCACATCTTCCTACACTATTTCTTTAGCTTTCCCGTTTATAATGTCTTGATATATAGCCCAGGCTACCTTCGGTTTTACGCAAAATAACCTTTTGGACAGCGCAAATCGCTGTTAAAAGTAGTTATTTATTGAATGACTATGGACACGTTACTAAGATAAGCATATCCGTCATTACCCACTCTCAAAGAAAAATGACAGAAAAACGAACTACAAACAAAGGAAAAAAAGATAAAAGCAATAAGGAAAGGCTATCAAGGAAAGCAGCCGAAAGGAAGAAGGAAAAAAACCTAAAGGAAGGAACGAATTAGTGAAAAAAGGAAAGGGGAGTAGGAGGATGGAAGCCACAGTAGGAAGTCGGTGTGAATCGTGGGGGTGAAAGGTGGGTAGTGGAAGATGTGCTTCGGGCCTCTGACACAGATGGGCAATAGAAAGAAGAAGAGCACAAAAGGCAGGTCAAGTATGTCGTCAATAGGACAGCCGGAGCGGAGATCGCGTACGGGAAGTGGGCAACTGGTTGATGAAGAAGAAGGAAATCGAGCCAAGGACAACGAGGGAGGGTTGCCAACGGCGATGGGCACTTAGTGCAGACAGTTATTCAAAACCAATAGACTTGTAACTAGACCTTTTTCATTCACTTCGCTACGCTCTAAACAGCATATCTACGGTAACAATATACTGGTAGCATCCATACTTCTTCGTATCCTAGCGGCTTGTTTGTGACGTTTTGGAAGCTGCTTAAAAAGTCCGCCCATTGCATGGAGGTTGGGCTGTTGGCGGGCACCTTTGGTTTTCTTACTTCGAGTTGCCCTCCGTCTGTTGTACTATATCTTGAGCAATCGGCACGATGGAGAGCGATCACGATGACTATATGATCGTAAGATAACATGCAACCTACTTTTTGGAAGAACTTGCTGTTCACTCACATCGATGTGTTTGCGCTAGACCGAGCACGACATACCTTATGAAGAGGAGCTTCTGCGTAACCCTTATTCACTTCGCAGTTGGTTACGCTATATCGAACATAAACGGAATGGATCGTTTGCCGAATTGTGTCTCACCTACGAACGTGCCATTAAAGAACTACCTGGTTCCTACAAACTTTGGAAGCGGTATTTGGATCTTCGTCGCGAAAAACTCGTTGGTGTCAATCCGTTGAAATTCAAGGCCCAATACACAGCGATGAATAACTGCTACGAACGCGCATTAGTTCTTTTGAACAAGGTAGTGTCATGCTTCTCATCTACATCACTCACCGATCCATTGTTATCTAGATGCCCCGCATCTGGTTGGATTACCTCGAATTTTTGACTGCACAACCAGTACTGACAACAACACGACGTACGTTTGATCGTGCCCTACGAGCTTTGCCCATTACACAGCATTCCCGTATCTGGGAATTATATCTTGAATTTGCAGAATCTGCTGGTGGCGAGACGGCAATCCGAATTCTTCGTAGATACATCAAGGTACACTCACTGATCCGATACGTAGTGCGCTCGTCTGACATTATCCGTTCTTAGCTTGAGCCTTCCCATGTAGAAACTTATGTTGACCATTTAATCAAACTGGAGCGCTATGACGAAGCAGCCGTGAAACTTGTATCCATCGTCAACGACAGCAACTTCCAATCAATTCGTGGGAAATCGCATTATCAGCTGTGGCAGGATCTCTGCGAACTTGCCGTGGAGCATTGCTTGGATGTGAAGAGCCTGCAGGTTGAGCCAATCATTAGAAGTGGTATCAAGCGGTTCACGGATCAAGTTGGCATTCTGTATTGTCGGTTGGCTATGTATTGGATCAAAATGGGTCAGTTGGAGAAGGTAAGGGCAAAAAGGCAAGGTTTGCAAGGGACGAAATGACCGATCGGTTGCATAAATCAGGCTAGAGATGTCTTTGAGGAGGGCATCACCACCGTTTTGACTGTGCGTGACTTTACTGCCATCTTTGACGCCTATGCTCAATTTGAAGAAGAAGTAATTGCCACCAAAATGGAGATGGCTGCAGAACGAGAAAGAACCGGTGAGACAGATGAAGAGGAAGACTTGGACCTTGATCTTCGGTTGCTTCGTTTCGAACGATTGATGGATCGTCGACCTTTTTTGGTTAATGACGTGCTGTTACGACAAAACCCGAATAATGTAACTGAATGGGAAAAGAGAGTGGCGCTGTGGAAAAACAATAACGAAAAGGTACCTTTGTTTTATGGAGGGAACTTGTTCCGAGTTATTCACGATGGTGTTTTAGATTGTTGAAACATATACACAAGCGGTACAGACAATCAACCCTAAAAAGGCCCACGGTAAATTGCAGGATCTATGGGTTCACTTTGCCAAATTTTATGAGGAGGGAGGAGACTTGGACGCAGCTCGTGCCATCTTTGAAAAGGCAGTCAAAGTGAACTACAAGACCGTGAACGATTTAGCTGAAGTATGGTGTGAGTATGCCGAAATGGAGACACGCTATGACGATTTCCAAAGAGCGATTGATGTCATGGGCCGTGCAACCAAAACGCCACGCCTGCCGGGAATCAATCCGAAACAGATCAACTTTCACGACGAATCGCTGCCTGTACAACAGCGCGTGTTCAAGAGTTTACGACTATGGAGTTTCTATATCGATCTGGAAGAGAGTGTCGGCAGCTTAGAAACTACCAAGGCGGTATATGATAAGGTTATGGAGTTACGTATTGCCAACCCACAAATAGTTGTCAACTATGCTACGTTTTTGGAAGAAAACAATTATTTTGAGGAATCTTTCAAGGTGTATGAGCGTGGTATCGAACTGTTTGGCTGGCCAATTGCGTTTGAGCTTTGGAACATTTACCTTCAACGCTTCATCAGTCGTTATGTAAGTAAACTGGATACGAATTAAGTTAACCTCATTGTTTATTTTCGTTTTATTGTTATAGGGTGGTGACAAGCTTGAACGAGCACGAGATTTGTTTGAGCAATCGTTAGACAAATGTCCTCCCAAATACGCCAAGGCTATTTACCTCATGTACGGAAAGCTTGAAGAAGAACATGGCTTAGCACGTCATGCGATGCGTATTTACGATCGTGCGACCAAGGGCGTTGCGGATGAGGACCGACTGGAGGTAACGTGTCCCGAAGCAGAGGAGGAAAGGAGTAAATGCTAAGAGTGATGAAATCCTAGATGTTCCAATTTTATATTGCCAAAGCGACGGAGTCATTTGGTATCATGTCTGCGCGTGAAATTTACGAGCGGGCCATCGAAGAACTACCAGACAAGGACGTACGAATTATGTGCCTCAAATATGCAGAACTGGAGCGAAAACTGGGTGAAATCGATCGAGCCCGAGCGATCTACGGTTACGCATCGCAATTCTTTGATCCCAAGGTAAACAAAGAAAGGAAGATTTTAAGGGTTAGTTACAAGCAGGATTAACTTTTTCTTGCAGAAACATCCTGAATTCTGGAAGACCTGGCGTGAGTTTGAAGTGCAACATGGCAACGAAGATACATTCAAGGAAATGTTACGAATCAATCGCAGTGTACAGGCCCAATATCCCAACGTTCTTTAATTAAAATCTTCCATTCATTTTAAAATAAATATAAGCCATATCCGTCCTTATTTTTTTTTTTTTGCTCCAGGCAAGCAAAAAGTGTAGGCAGTATTTCGGCTGCAGGAGACAGGAGATGCTTTGTGACGCAGCAAAGGACGACACGTTGCATAGAGTAGCATATCTGTCACGACCGGTTGCAGTCATTGTTTTTTTTTGTTGCATGAAAAAGAAAGTTCTGCAGTGCAGCACAAGGAACGGCAGACTGCAGTTGCTTACGTTTCTGCGCAATTTTTTTCTGTTGTGTTGGATTTCAATGGCTCACTTTCGGGATAACGGGATAAGAGCTATATTAGACACATAATTTGTAACCCTTCTGCGCATTCCAAATTTTATGATTTCTTTCTGGCGTAACATCACTTTAGCCTTCACACTGGCTATTTTCTTTTTGAAGCTTTCATTCAATGGAGCCTGTAGAGCATTGGATAAAAAGAAAAAAGAAAGAAAGAAAGAAAAAAAGGATTCTAAGATGTGTTGGTCGATCAACAAGTATTCTGTCAAGCGTTTTTTCCTTAGAGATAGTTAGAATCTATAACAGGATTTTTGAATTTCTGCGATTGGGTAAGTGGTTCGATCGACACTAAAAAGGGTACGTCAGTGATGTTTTTCCATCATCGTGGTTGGCTGCACGTTTTCTGGAAGGCATCTCCAGGATCCAGTAGGATTCCAGGAAGCTTAATTTCCAACAACAAGATTCCATGTCGCCACACGATTTCTATATTAGGTTTAACAAGAGATCGGCGACTTATAGCAAGCCTGACACAGTATGTATCTTATGTCCAAGTAGAAAGAAAAAAAGGTGCAAACCACACGGTACATGAAACTGTTCAAGTCTTTCTTATTTTGAATATCTAATTAATTAAGCTTTACTGCGTTAGCCGTTTCCATAATGACTGCCATAGGGATAACGGTACAAGTGACTTTAACAAAGATTACTTTCCATGAGTGTCGAGTAACCAATGGTTATGTCGAAGATGTACTTAGGTTACATATTTGCGCAGCAGAAAGGTTATGCTGAATAATGAAGTGGAGTGGAAAATATGCAGACACAGAGAGAAGGTAAAATAAGGATTTCTATTCATATGACATAAGACATGCGTATGTACATGTTTGCGTATGATGCACTTTCGTCGGGTGCCAACGCCGAGTGATTTCTTGTTATGTTTAGGGTCTTTCCACATGACCTTCTTTTAATTTCTGGATAGATTCGACAATGACTAGATGAAATGGCTATTGCCAGCTTTTAGTCAGATGCCTGTTTCCCGTCCCCAATCCCCCAAAAGGACAGAAACTTGCCCTTGTTCTTTCTCTAATCCCCTTGTCCCTCCCCTTTTCATATCCATAGATCGGTATCTATGGGAACACGAGAAACGAATCAAGTGTAGAGAGAGAGAGAGAGAGAAAGAGAGACAACAGGGACGTGGATCATCCATAGCAGAACAATGAAGATTTTGGATAGGGGGCACGTTTGAAGTTTAGATTCCTATTTATTAAAAAAAGAAAAAGGAAATGACATAAGAGAAAAGGGGGTTAGGTGTATTTTTTCTTAAAAAGCTTTTCTTGCACTTTTTCCCCTTCTTCTCCTGTATGTCGCATATGATAAATGGGGAGCAGCTGTCAAACCAAAACGGAATAGAGAGAGTGGCAAGTTTAATCTAGATTGAGTGGAAGAAAAAAGGTTAAAAGATGAAAAAAAGGTTTCAGGGTGATGATATATGACATCTTTACGCAGTGAGCTCACCGAAGAGTTTTTCTTTCTCTTTTCTCGCTCTCTCTGTGCCTCTGTAGTCTGTCTTGACTTTGTCTTTTCTATCCCGTATTTTTCTTTTTCTGTCGTTTGATTCGTACTTCACGATCTTACCGCTTTCTGTCCCTCTTGCCTTTCGTTAACTTAATGGGTCCGCTGCCCCTTATTTCAATTTTGTGTTTTTTTTTTCGTCCCGGCTGTGGTACATGTAACATATTTTGTGCAGAAAATTTTACGTTCATTGCTATTACGCAGCATTATTATCGCTGTTTTTTTTTGTTTGATGAGTTGTTTTTTTAGTAAGAAAACAAAAAATAATAGAAAACGAGTGATATATAGTCCTTTTACTTTTTCTGCTTTAATCTATTACCTGCTTACTCACTTGGATCACATGGTAAAAAACACAATCAAAAGTTTTATTTTCTTGTCCTTTCAACTCCTTTTTCTTGGATTGTTTATTTTTCTTCTTCTTCTTCTTCTTCTTCTTCTTATTCCTCTTTCCTCTTCATCTTTAATCTTCTTTCTCTTTCTTTCTTTCTCCTTGTTTATTTTTCCCTTTATTTCTCTTTTGGTTGTCTTACTTCAACCTTTGCAAATCTTATCGGGAATTCGTTTTTGGTAAATAAAACACAACAGAATAACGAGAATATGGTCTTTGTATACTTTTATTTATCCCTTTCCTTTCTTAGGCTTCTTGTGATGATTTGGTTCTTTGAAAACCAACAATTCAACGACGCCTGGATACCTTTCGATAGAGAAAACCAAAGGAAACTAGAGTTCATTTACCGGCACCACAACGATCTCCTCCATAAATCTCTAGATGAATTCCTGGCGAATACAAATCCGGACGAAGAAGACCCTACGGTGCTTCCAGAGATCCAATTTGTACATAACACTGTTGCAATCACTCTACGCGACTCCCATTTTGAAGATCCCATCACCCTGTACCCGATCCATTTACTGGGTTGTTTACCAGATAGAGACATTTTAATTACCAGAGGGGATGCCACCACAAGAGATTAAAGATCACGTGGATGTTGCCCCTTTCCCTTTTTCGACATTATATCATCCATACACGCGCACCCGTTCGCTTCACACTCACCACCACACACTTGCACACATATACACGCACCCTCTCTCTCTCTTTCCCTCTCTCTTATACCCTTTCACTCACCCATTTTACCCACTCACTTTTCTTTTTTCCCCTTCCTCCCATGCGTTTGTATACCTTGTTGGTTTTCTCGTCTTATGTAAGAAGAAAAGCAAGAAATGCATAACCCATACAACAGCTTCTAATAAACAACATAAAACAGGAGAGAGGATATATATATATAGATATATGGATATGTATATATATGTCTCTTTTGCTGATAGAAATCATTCTCATAAATTATCTATGCTTTAGTTTCTTCTTACACTTGTCCTTTCTAACCCCTTGTTGTGATCAATTATGCGAAAGTGTAAAATTATATATAGATTTATTTGGAATGTGCAGGGGAAAAGCGAAACGTGGTGAGGGTTGCAATCCAACTTACAAATGAGAGAAAGAAAGACTGGACATAAAAAGAAGGGGGAAAAACGTGACATGCCATCATGCCTTTTCTATAAAGTCATCTGTCCTGCCGTCAAATGCAATAAACTTCGCCAGCCAACGGCATGATCGCCCGCTGGCCGATTGGCCAGAATCTCGAGCAACAAAATAAATAGACTATGCAACACATCTCCGAGTCGATTTCGTAATACAACGCAGACCAAAATCCAGTAGAACATATTCCGATAGCGCACTGTGTGTCGTAATATCCGTTTGGACTTGTTCTCCATACGTATTAACAGTCTTAATAACAATCGCCGCCATCCATTGGGCACGGATCCTGACGAAGGAAATAATGAGGAGGATGACGACGACGATGAAGAAGCATAGGGCCATCGTTGCCCTTGAATTTCTCGTAGTTTCTGTTTTAGAAGAAGGGAGGACACACCATGATCCTCAGCTGACAGTAAGGCTTTGATACTTGATCGCAATTTAGGCGGTTGGATCGAGTAAGCTTTGGCCAGATTAGTGTAACTCGGTACAGGACTGAGGGTGCCTGTAGGGGTGGCATAGACACTAGATGCCGAAGTGAAGGAGAGATGAAGATGGGACCCGACCGGGGTAAGCGGGCTGAGAAAAGAAGTGGAGGAAGAACATGGCGCGAGGTGGTCGGATGTGTCATAATAAACTGAATGAATAGATGCAGTAGAATTCCTTCGGGTGATTGGCCGGGGTGAAGATGGGGGGGAAGGCAAGGCGGAGGCCAGTTTGGCCTGGTACTTTTCATACACGTTGTCCTGTTCTAAATCCCAGTCCACAGCCCCATTTCCATTCAGATCTGCCAGCAGATCTTCGTCCTCCACCAGTGATGCCAACTCGCTAACCTTGGGAAAACTCACTCTGTTCTTGGCCTCCTCCGTCAGTACTAGTTTACACATTTGCCACAGTCCTTGATACATCCAACCAAAATTAAGTAAGCACACCGAGCCAGTGATGCCAGGGTATCGTTTTAGAAGTTGGACAAAGGCCCTTAATAATCCTCGATCCTATTTATTGGTTGGTTTTATGATCAGTAAACAATAGCTACCACGTCCGCCCATTATTGTCCTTTCTTCCCTCTTTATATACCCCTCTCCCTGATATTCTGTGTTTTCCGCTTACCATTGGTAATCCTCGCGCATTTTTAAAATCCACCAACACCAACATATCTGGTACAAGGCCTGGGTGATCGCTGCTCAGTCGGAGTTCAGTCAACTCCGCTGTGTACTGTCGAGCGGTTTCAAGCATGAAAATGGTAAACGGCGTCAGATAGTCAACAATGTCAGTGGTCGGTAGGGTCGGCATATGCTGTAATTGAATAACAAGAATAGGTCTTCCACAACGATCAAAGTTTCGGAAAAAGCAAAAAGGCATTCCCAGAAAGTCCTGTACGGACGAGAGTTGAATGGTTTCGACTTGTTGGTCAATACGCCATCGAATGGTATCCATCAACGCCGATAAAGTGTGGGGTAACGAAAAATTATTCTTTCGCAGGAAGCGAAACATCGTTACTAAAATAGTGTATAAGAAAAAGGAAAAATAAGACGCAGCGTTTTGTATTGTTTGAGCCTACCTTCATCTTGGATATAGTTTTCCAAAGCAGCTGTCTGGTCCAAGGATAACTGTAACTCTTGGACCAACAGTGGCAGTTCTCTGCGAACAGCCGCTTGTACACTATCAATAAGAGTTTGTTCTTTTACATAGAGTTCATATAGTTTGTCTAGCCGTTGTCGGTGAAAATCCATTGCTGCATAAGCTACGCAGGTCAAATGAAAAATGTGGGGATGGGCGTGTGGAGTACAGGAAGGAAAAGAGAGAGAGAGAGAGAGAGAAAGAAAGAAAGAAACAAAACGCTGAAAAATGCGGGGGAGGACGCAGAAGGTAACAAAAAAAAATTATTATTTTTTTCACGTGAAAAGAAACTGTTTCGTGTCACCGGTTACACACCTATCAACTCTCAATGGTCGGGTCTATCAAAAAATATTCCTTCTATAAAGGAAATATGCATAACACCCTTGTTGCGAAATAACAGAAGCCTACTTATCTCTATTTTTATTCTATTGTAAGGAGCTTAGGCAAAGACATAGACGCGTATTCCGCCCTTCCCCACCCCTTGGCTGCAATATAATGAAATCGCATGGCTAGAATCACTTGTTTGTTATCCTTGTTATTGTTGTCGTTTGACATGGATACCCAACATAGCGTGGCCACTTAGACAATAGAAGACGCATTGACAACGTATAAAGCAGTAACGCTTCTTCGACTAAATCCGAAACATCATCCCTGACACTAAGAGTAGACTAACAAACAATAGGAGAAACGGTGGATAGTGTGCATGATAGTTTTCCTTTCTATGTTTGGAAAAGGAGGAACAACGCAAAGTTCTGCATGCCAATTGCAACGGTAACCTTCATTCTACCTTCACGATAACATTAAGACCTTTTAATAGTCCCTTCAGTGTTACACAAAGAACGTCTTATGAAATTTAGCTTGGGACCAATGACGGAAGATGAGAACTCAGTTGCCAGTATAGATAGGAGCTCCAAACAATGACACTTCTAACAGCGTTGGTAGCGGCACGTATACTTATACCTAACTGGGGCTTACAGAAGATCTGCGACTTATTTCTTTCCTTCTTGAGCAAGTTTGTAAAGTAAGCATGCAAACCAGCGTTCTAATACCTAAACAGCATGCAAGGAAACTTAAAGAGATTAACGCGATCAGTGCGCAAGTCCAGAAGCAAGAATAAAAACAGCTAGCTATTATAATATTTAAGACCATGTAATATACGCAAAAGCTTTAGGTTGACAAAAGCTGACTTCAACTCTGCCGGTTCAGCTTCTAGTCCGGAAAGAGAATGATATTCATGGATTAAGAAAGATGAGCAAAAGACTAATAGTGTGCCTCCAGTTTCCTCATCCTTTATCTTCCGGAAATATAGGTGGCTCTGCCTATCATAGTCGAGAGGGACCAGTCAGGATCTTGCGAATAGATTTAGGTTAGTGTATGATCAACTTTATCAACCAAGCAACGGGCAGGGCATGAGGAAAAGGAAAAAAGCGGGTTACATGCGTCATAGCCTAGCTTTGTATCACTGCACATTACCAACCAATTCCCGTGTGTTTATTTTCATATGGGAAGATACAAGTGATCACACATATACACTTATATGACTTGAAAACGCGGCAAATTGAAAAATGATGCTGGAGTCCCAATCAACAGATCAGGAAGCGTCAGCTGCCCATAACATGAGTGACCCATAATTTATTTCTCTTCTCATCACACAACATACAAATGACAAACATAATACTCTATGAAGTTTACGAAAGAAGGAATGCAATGGAATATCTTTGTATATCTCATTATTAGGACTGTACAAACAGAGGAGGAGAAGCAAGGAATGTAAATGGAGGATGGAATCGATAGAAGAGGTGCTAAAATGAATCAAAATTCAAATGGTTCGCTATGAACAAACCACTGTGCATGACCATGGCTGTAATTCTTGCTCCGCGCAATGTTACCGCATATCCGAACAGTTTCATCATGCGCACATACACCAAGAGCCACATCCGTCTGAGGCCACCGCAGCCGGATATGCTCCAAAAGAGTGAAATAATCAGGCCGTCCAGATTGTATTTGACAATTCCGAATCGATGGATGGTCTTCTTCTAGAACGGCTTGACGAGTGAGATAAACGTCTATTTGGTAATCCATATGCACTGCTTTCGTAAGCTGAGACAACACATCAGCAAAGGCGAAAAGCATATCTAGACGGATTCAAAAAAGAAATTCAGATGTTGAGAATGCCTTGTAACCCTATCCAGATCCTGATAGCACAAGATGTAGTTTTACCTGTATCACGAATGGTCCATATGAATACTAATTCCTTTGTCCGGATGTGATGTTGCTGCTGTTCCAGGTACTGTAACAAAGAAATCCAGGGTGTGATGCCAATGCCTTCGGCCACCAACACGATCTGTTCAAAGTCACCATATCCGCGCCCTGCAGCGTCTAAAAAGGGTGTCCCCAGTGGTTTGCTGATAAATACAGGCATAGAACTGACGTCCTCCACGGATCGTGCCATCCGATACCACGCAATCGTACGTTTGCCGATCGCTTTCACGTAAAGGGTCAGAGTTGCCTGTCCGGAATCTGTTTCCAAATAGGGACTGTATGGTCGCGTTGTTGTAGCAAACGGATTCACGGGACTAACGATTTCATCTGTCGTCTTGCCCGCAAGACCTGCGTCCACGCGAGCAATGGAAAACGGATGGGTATCAAACCAAGAGGCAATTCTCGATTTTTGCAACGAAAGAAGGATGAATTGGCCAGGCACGATCGCTTTATAACCGTACGAAGGTTGTACTTGCAACTTTAAAACGTTCCCGGATAGTACATCCATGGATATCAGCTGTGCCCGTCTTGAACCAAAGCCAAACTGTTGGAACTGATCCACTAGCCATATACCAAAAGTAGCCAGATAAAAAATGGCAAATGTCCAGTGATGCAAAAAGCCTACTAAGACAATGACACCAAAGGCAAGGAGATGCGAATAGCGAAAGAAGCGGTAAGAGAGTGTTCGTACAAGTGGGTGGGCGCCCGCAAAAAGAAGTACTGTAGCCAATATCATATAGAAGCCGGTTTTGTACCGGATGTTGCTTGAAAAGGCCAGCCAAAGATCGTAATGTTGTCTAGGGTAGTTGCGTGCAAATTGATAGCAAGTATGATACAGGGTGCAGCAGCAACCGACACGGGCAAACCACATATGCCATCGCCTCGTTTGGTCCACACCAAAAGGTCGCAGTAGTACTGAATACCGGGCAGATAGGGCCACAGCAATGGCAAAATTGGCAAGAGCTAATTGTCCTGTTCGATTGGCCATCTCTTGCTGATAAAGATCGCGATGGCCCCGATCAACAGAGCCAATGCCATCACTAATCTCCTGGCTAGTTATCTGCTGTTCTCGTAAGAGTTGCACTATGTTTAGACCAACAAGGCCGAGCACTTGGAATAGCCGTCCCAGACTCATAGTTGCATTCATAAACTGCCACTCGTAACCAAGCCAACGGCGCCAGCCGTTCTGCCATTGACGTTTCCAAATGGTTCCTGTAGTTTCTCCTATGACTTTCCGTTTGGTTCGCATTTTCCGTCTCCAGCCGATCCAGCAGATCATGCCAAAGTAAACGGCACCAATGGACAGGAGATACCCTTTTAGTGCACTGTAATCGCGCTTATAGCGCATCGCATGCAGGTCGTCGATGGAGAAGCTGTCAGCATCTGGAATCAAGTCTATCGAAGAAAACACGAGTTGAATAGAGGACCATGTCTGGAACAGAATGAGAAGGAAAAAGAGGAGAACGATCGACCCCGCAATAGTTCGCCTGCTGGCAACCATTTGTGGGAACACAAGGGTTGCTCTTATTGAGCGGAGTCCCCCTTTTTAGAGGAATATGGTAAATTTGGTGTACTTAGCCACCCTAGGAGGTGTACGTTCTATATTTTTTTTTTGGGGGACTGAAAGGGTGTGCTTAATAAAGGTCCGATAAGTGTTATCCAGTAGATAGGAGAATCGAAGCAGCACTACTCTTCGAATGAAGTGATCTCAATATCCGGCAAACACTCAGAATCTTGAGGATTATCTAGGACTACCGCACTACAGTTATCAAACGGATTGCACAAGGAGATATGGCTAAATATGTATCTACAATCAGATTCATGAAGGGAACATTGACCCTTACCGTTGATATTGATCCTAAAAACATCCCCGGAAAGTTCAGTGGCTTTACTGTTAACATCATGAGGATGAACGATCCTTATACGGGCCAAGAGCCCACCAAGCTTTGCAAATAGGCGCTCTCCTATAGCACTCTTTGTGGGGCATGCATTGACATTCTTATCCTATTTGCGTATCCTGTGTGACACATATTCTAAAAGCGGAGGTCTTTGCCCAAATGGGCAACTGTGCTCTTCTGCTCCCGCGCTTCAAACGGAATCAATGCCTTGCATAAGTAAACAAAGAAAGCAGAAGCAGAGAAGCAAGCCTTATGCGAGAGGCCTTTGCAGAAATGAGCGCGCAGGTAAAGATCTGTTTAATGGATACAAAGAAGACTGATCTGCATAGTTGCTGATCGAAGAGGCGCGGAAGCTCCAGGTGTCAACAGTATGCATAACTCTCTACAACTCTCCCTGGATCAATTCTCATTTGTTCCATAAAGTTGGTATTTTTCGATATTCTCCCTATCCACAAAGCTATGTCTCTGTGAAAGCCATGGATCAATCCTTGTCCACATGTATCTATCCACGTCAGGATTGGAAAAAAAAGGACGTTCGTGAGTTTCTCTCGGATTGTTCCCACTAGCGAGATATAGAGACAGCTTCTGGTCCTAATACTACCTGTGAACAATTATGGTAATTGACCGTAGGATCGAGTAATATTGTTATTAGAGAGTTCAGCAAAGTTGTATCGCTGTCGGTGGAATTGCTCTCGCTCCATTTTTCAACAATCATTAAACTAGAATACCTGTAGCGCTTCCCATCACTTGCTAACTGTATAGATCGTTGTAAATTCTTCTGCCCTTCTCGCGTCGTTACGGCCGCATTAAGTAAGCTATGCCCTCAGAACGCAGTATGATTAAACAGATGCTCTGACAAATCGCGTATACTTTATTTCCCAAAATTAAAGTCGCATCTAGCAAATTCACTTAACGCATTTTTGGAAACTGAGCTTGACACTAACAAATCATATTAATCATCATGCATTGCGCTGCAAATCGTCCGTAGTGCCGTTAGCTTTTCATCTTCCATTCTACAGTCGTCACCAACTAAATCTTTCGCTAACTGATACAACTGAACGATTGTCGGGTCGTTCCGACGATCGACTGCCAGAACACTTAACTGGCCAGACACAAGGAAGTGTTCCAGTGCCAAGAATGGATCAAGAGTATCTTTACTATGTGTGTCGAGGTATTTTTCGATAGTATCCTTCGTCAACATATAACAGTCTTCAGCCCAATGAAGGCATGGTGTCCGAAGAACATACTGTATGTTTTACAATAATGGGTTGGATCCACAATATATCTCCATTTTTTCAGTGTTTTGCCATCGATGCTAACCACAGAGCCACAGAAAATGTCTGTGTGTTTTATATGGCCAATTTCTAGCAAATCCGAGGCAAGATGATCGGCTTCGCAGTGTGCATTCAGCGATTCGTGGTGACTGTGCAACTACGCAGTGATTATTAACGACGCATTGCCTTTAGTCGACAGAATTTACCACGGCCATCAATTCTGAAACGTGAGACAAGAGATCGGATCTCATCCTGAAGTTGGCGGTGCTCACAGACATGTCAATTTCGACAAAGCGCCAACTTTGCTGCTCAGTGCAGGATAGGTATAAAGTGCATCCCGCCGAACTTCGTCCTCGGATACGGTCGGCTCGGTCCAGCTTCCGACGTTTTTCTCTGATCGAGCAGATGGAGACTGCAGTTATAAGAAATAGTGCTACCGTCGCATAAATCCAGCGTTACAATGTGTTTTTGGTTTATGAGACAGTGAATGTCACATCCTTCATTTTGACCTGTCTTTTTCGTGACAGAAGCGTTTCTTCGTTTGCCGTTTGGCCTTTCTCTTGCATTTCTTTCATGTCAGGGCCTTGTTCCGTGTCGCATGCACAATACTTTTCTTGCAATGGCAACAAAGAACCCACGGTTTGTCTGATACAATGATGCATCTCTACCATGTCTAGCAGTTGCTGGGAGAATTACGTTTTGTTCCGTTCACGGCTCCTTGAGGATATCGAGGCCCAGTGTTCGAGGGACATCTATCTGCCCAATGCTCGCAATTGATCTGCAGAAGGAACAGGTTTTCGTTGTTCTGGAGAAATCTTCTTTGAGATTTCTTGAAGGTGACAAAACGTGTGGAATCTGCGGTAGAGCTCAACATTCGCCGCGATTTGCATAAATACTTTTGCCAGCATCATGTGGAATAATTCTCACGACCATGCCATGATATATTGATATATTTCTCGCAATGCGGTCATTTCTACGTATAACTCGATACAAACAGCAAATGAGCGAGAAACAGAAAACGGAGAGATGATCCAATGACATCTGGTTAGATGGATCTGGATTTCGCCCGTGGCAATGATGGTTGGCAGACAATTAGGGATGATTTTCGATGATAAAAAGTCAACCAATTGTTCGCTTCGTATCATAGTCCTACCCAAATCGGTATGAACTACAAGTTTACATTGACAAGAGAGTATGATTTTACATCACTTTTGCTCCTAACATTATGAATGTATTTACAGGAAAAGTTACGGAATGATACATACGGAGAGATAACATAGAGCGCAAACCAACTTTAGGGAAAGTAACACTTAAGCTCAGTAAAGACTCGTTTTGATTTTCAAGCTTGCATAAGGCTGCGTTTCTATATCGTGGTTACTTTTTAGAATCGTTTACCAAGACATCTTACTTTTATATACGTCGGTCATATTCCATTTCACGTCTTTGCTTCGGTAATTTTGTAAGGGCGTATGGATAAACGTAGTGTGTTTTGTACAAAATGAAATGAAGGATGGACTACCGATCATCGGTCTCGTCTTTGTTTGGTTCTACCAGTTCAGGTAAAATTGTGGATGCAACAAGATCGACGAGTAGAAACATGAGATGTTTGTTGATATACTTATTCTGGAGAGGTTCGATGGTATCATGTATATGCGACTGAAGTTCGTTCAAGTCATTGGTTTCAAAAAGGACCGTTCTGAACTTTGCTGTATGGCCATGAGATCTCTTTTTCTCTTTTGCTTTCAATCTGTTTGAAAACGGCAGATCAACACTTACATGGAAATGAAACGGTTAATAGTCGTTCAGCACGGACCCTCAGTTGCTCCCGTTGCAAAGCTGTAGGTGTTTCCGACCGACTGATAAAAACACCGTCTGGCCATAGCAAGTCGCGGCCAAGTTGTAGATAGAATACAATGTATCCTTCACTGATAACATGCAGGATCGTTTGTTCTAAGAACCTAGAGAGAACACATTGTTAAATAAAGATGAGGCTATTTCCAATAGATAATAAGAGACCACATACTTGTCCACCAGTAATCCACCTCCAAACACTCTTATCAACGGCCAGACGAACATAGCCACCATTTGCCACGCCCATTGTAAAACCGGTCGATCCTCGACAAGCAAAGCAACTCTAAGAAACTGCATGATTGGTTCGACAAGCCTCATATGCCGCGTCTTTTTCTTGTGCCGGGTCACTTGCTGATACCGTTCCTGAGAGCTAGTGAATGCCGTGATCAAATACAGCCACAACGATCGGACAGGAGCAAGCATCACTTGTAAAGTAATGTAGCTAAACGAAAACCTTCGTCGTTCCTGCTTCTGTGTCTTCAGGTCCTCTGGTTCTGCATCAACAATCTCATCCCCTTTTTCTCTGCGTTTCTCCTGTAGACGTTGCAATTGCATCGGTAGGCCTTTTTTATCTGGGGACGGTTTGGCTGGCGGGGGTGTCGGACCACCCATTGGAGTAGTCTGGGCCTCTTCTAGCTCTTCTTGTAGTCTTACTTGTATAGTCGGTTTTGGCTCTTCTTCTCTGCAGTGTTGCAAATTTATCTTCGCAAAGTCACCGGACGCTTCTAGTTGATCCACTAACGGTTCATACGCGACGAGAAGCTAATAAAACGGATAAAGTCCAACCGACGCCATTACATATGAGTAAGAATCAAAATAGCTGTCCTAACCTTGCAAATAATCAAATGAATGGTATATGGATCAGATAAAGCATCAACAAGGCTGCCAAGAACTAAATTTGCCAAGATCTCTCGAACAAGATGGCGAACACACGAGCTGCTATAATCTTGTGGGTCCAGTAAAGTCTTAAGAATAAAATCGGATAATATCCGCAAGTATTCGTCTTGTTGTTGGATAGCGAAATGGGGTTGCATGCCATGAAATAATTCTTCCAATGAAGCGGCGCCGCCTGCATGAGCCATATGTAACCTTGCTTTTGCAGTACGGTAGTCGCGGTAATGCAGCGTTAATAATTTTGGTGCTCTGATAAGGATAAGCTCAGTCCAATCCACCTGAATTTGTCACAGTGTCACTCTTATTCCTTTTGGCTGCTGGACCTGCTTTTTTACCTGCTCACACAGTCTCTTTTGAAGCCGTTGGACCACAGTGACCAATATTTTCGTGATTTCTGGAGCTAAATCCTGATCGTTGGTTACAAAACGATACCATGGGTGGATGAAATCGCGGACCAGAAGAGCGAAGTAAGTGTACAGCTCCAGGTCGATGGCTTTAGAACATGTAATGTCCGCTGGTGCATTGAGTCGCCGTGGGTCTGTTTTCGGTAAAGTTAAAATATGTGGAAATAGAATACGTAAATGTAACGGTCGAAGGGGGACACTATCTTCCGTCATTGCTGTCAAAAAGCCAAAGAAGAAACGCTGGGAAACAAGCGTAGGAGAATTGCAAGTGTAAGGGAAAAAAGGTCTCTCCGGACTTTCCCCACTTGCTTATGCGGGCTTTGAACAGAAGCGATCCGTTTACTTCAAATGGCAAGTATATCAACTTGGTCTCTGGCTTGTCCAAGACCAGCGATTCGAGGATTCCATATGCTAAATAATCGAAGGGTTTGTCCGTTTCTCTTTTGTTCTCTGCAGTAAAAAAATGAATAAAAAGGATTCATTTATTTCAAGGATCTAGAGGATCCCATGATCGACAAGCATTGGGTAGTACGAAGCGTAGCAACAACGAACATCTGCTGTATTGGTACAGTCTCAGGATGTCTTATTCAACCTTGGCAATCAGCTGTAGTAACTCTCTTGCATGCCTCAGCAATGCGTGGTGTGAGCATGTCAGATTGGTCGAGAGGATTTCTTCTAATATTCTTCTTGGTTTTGGACCAGCATTTTTTCAATGGGGTCCAAGAAAGGCGAATATGACGACATAGACAAAGATTTATAGCCGCGCTTGTTGATAGCATCCAGGACAAATGAGAGTGATGGATTCTGCAATTATCCATCACAATAGACATATTCTTCATAGTATGTTTATCCAAGATGTCCATCACCGACTTCATAAACTGGACAAATGATAAGCTGTAGTGCCTTTCTTGAGTATTACTGGTTTTGCGTCGGTTTGATCACCAGTTTTTCTCTTCTTGGAAGGAGTTGACTCAGGAAACTCTTTCTCGATCTTGGCTACGTCACATCTGCTTTAATGGCTTCACCTTTGAGAAGCAGACCGTTCCAAAGTGAGAGATATAGCCCGCAAGGCTGATATTTACGCTCTTCTGGGTCTGTATCTTTACGAAAGCAGGATCTCCAACTCTTGACCATGCACGGCCTTTCATCAATTGTGACTGAAAGCCTGTTCCATCAACAAACACGCAAATCTCTTGAAAAGCTGCCGGTGTCAGCTTTCCACTGACTAACGGTGTTGAACCGTAGTTGAATACTTCTTGGGCCATCGCGTCTCAAAGTGTACTTGGTTGCGTGCTTCAATGAGACCGCACATTTTTCCCGAATATGCTTGCAGAGACCAGGAATAGAGATTCTAAGCCCTTCAAAAATGCTCACAGAAACTTTCTTTTGCTTCCGCAAGAACAGTTGAGGGATTATCACCAATTATCTTAATCAAAACGCCTGTATGCTCGAGAAATAGTTTTTTTTAGCTCACGCTTAAGTTGCTTCTTTACTCTTCCAGGAAGAATTGTTCCAGAACCGGCGTTGAACTCGTCCAGCAACCTGTAATCAGAGCTACGAGGAATGCCACACTGCTCTGCTGATTTCGGCGCTGTGAGTCCTTCGTCTTGAACTAAACTAATGAAGCGCGCAATCTGGTCCTCTCCGTACTCCTTGTATTTTTGCTGTGTTGTAATCGCAACTTCCTTGAAGTCCCTCAACAAGGCTGACTACTGCTCTACTGCTTCAGCCATTGCAACTGGCTGTGTCTCAGGCTCAGGAACAGCGTCAAATTTGGCGAACATTTCTTTTTTTTGGTGCTCGAGGAAAAAATGCCGAGGTATGAGTGCTCACTGATTGCAGCATATCACTTTCGCCCGAACCTAGAGAAACGGTGTTGAGAAAGCCTACGGACATGATAGGAAAAGCTGTGGGATAAAGAGATAAGCAGCATGTGTTCCTTGGTTTACCAAGGTAGCATTTCCACATCATGAATGTAACGCGTGGACAAGCGGCGTGTATGTTTTTCTGCGAGAATGCTATCAGACTATTGAAGAAGATTGACGACGTCGGCAGTGTCTATCTCTGTTGTCTGGAAGATCCAACAGAGCTTTTTTGGTTTCTCTTCCGATAATCCATAGCATTCCTTTTCGTTTCCATCGATGCCTGCCAGCTTATGTACCGGAATCATCAGCCGACAAGCCAAAAAGGGATGCATCACAACCAAATACAAACACGTCAAAATTGGCAAAAACTAGGTAATTAAAAGAGATAATCTAATCACAGTACTAAAATAGTCAAATTTTCATTGATATAGCTTCGATGGTACAAGTCGTTCATTTTTGAACGAAGTCTACCAATAGGCTGAATATACATCCAACTTGATTCTAGAAGTTGTTTGACGATATACTTCTTTATTTGGTGACAAATCAGTCATATCGTTTATGAAATGGTGTTCGAGTCACAACGTCTACTTCATGCAAGTAGACCAAAAACGGAGAAGAGATAACCAAGGGGCACGTTTTCGGTCAATGTATGTTGCAAAGCGATGCTTCTTTCGTAGGTCATGGTTAATTTCAGCGGAAGGCGGATTTCACCTGATTATGTACAACAGATGATAGCGTCAATAAAGTTACCACCATCTTGCCGATATAACAATCTTCCATAGCTACGATGAAAAAAAAGGGGTACCAAATGGTGGGGTATGTCAGAAACTCGCCGGGGAAAGAAACTGTTGGGGAAGGGGTCAGACTACTTCAATATATGATCAGTCGCCTCAAAGAGCGATCGATGGTTGACAAGGTTTTCATCTCGCCATGCTGTAATTCAAATGACCCTCTTGCTGAACGAGACATGAAATCCGAAAGGAGAGATACAGCAGCTTGTCAGGAAGACCGATGGAACAATGCAAGGTGAAATCGTCCTGGATGAAATACATATGCACTAACATCGATAGGGCAACTTTAACAGACTAGATTTTTTACCTAACTAATACCGAGAAAGTCTGCCTGGTGGTTATTGATTACGCAGGACTATCAACAAATACTGAAGGCCTCTGCAGCTTTATTAGGTAAAAGAAATTTAACAAAGCTGATCTCAACCAATTTATACTAATAATCTAAACGCTTTTCAACGATTCAGAAAATTTTCAGTGCTTGTTATCTTGTGTATCGATAAAGTCTCTTCAAAGCAATTAGCGGATACCTTCTTTCGGCATGAAACCGATGGATCCATCATGCCCATGGAACAGCCACCAGAAAATAAGGTCAATGCTCAAGCTGCTAACGCCGTCACGGACGATGAAAAGAAAGCAGCCATGAAAGTTTATTGAATTGTTCAAAAGCAAAAATGGCCGGATGAACTGGCAATTAAGTTGGATAGAAGGGCAAAAGAAAGGTCTTTTCAAAGGCTATGACGGGAGGCCAGCTTGAAGACCATGTATTACAAAATAAAAAAGGGCTGGCGATGAGTCGCTCTTGCTCTTGCTTTTAATACGTAAGTACTGATTCTATTGGAATCGTTGGCGATGTATTCAGTGAGATAAATTATTATAATGCTCGAGTATAAACTTACAGTAGAGCATACATTCTATTTTACCGTTTCTATATCGTATCAGATTAGAAGAATAATACAACTCATAAGTACAATGGATAATAACAGTAGCTACAAAGTTTCTATAATAAATCAACAATCGGCTCATTTTCAATAGCATAAATTCTCGCTTAGATTCATTGATATTATCGGTACTATCAGTACTATCAGTACTACCGGGACCATCGGTGCTACTGGTTCTTTCAAATTACAGTATGTTAACTTTGAGATCGAGACTATTAAGCAATTTGTTGAGGTCTTTTTCGTCTAAAGTCTAAAACCAAATGGACTTCATTCACTATAACCCGGATGAGAGTTCCATCTTAACCTACAATGAGAGCTCAGATGAGATAGATTTTGATGGTTTCGCGATCGAGTATGGCCAAATTGATATTTTCGCCAAATTTGACGCTGTTCCTGAGCCTGAGACACAGCCAGTTGCAATGGCTGAAGCAGTAGAGCAGTAGTCAGCCTTGTTGAGGGACTTCAAGGAAGTTGCGATTACAACACAGCAAAAATACAAGGAGTACGGAGAGGACCAGATTGCGCGCTTCATTAGTTTAGTTCAAGACGAAGGACTCACAGCGCCGAAATCAGCAGAGCAGTGTGGCATTCCTCGTAGCTCTGATTACAGGTTGCTGGACGAGTTCAACGCCGGTTCTGGAACAATTCTTCCTGGAAGAGTAAAGAAGCAACTTAAGCGTGAGCTAAAAAAAACTATTTCTCGAGCATACAGGCGTTTTGATTAAGATAATTGGTGATAATCCCTCAACTGTTCTTGCGGAAGCAAAAGAAAGTTTCTGTGAGCATTTTTGAAGGGCTTAGAATCTCTATTCCTGGTCTCTGCAAGCATATTCGGGAAAAATGTGCGGTCTCATTGAAGCACGCAACCAAGTACACTTTGAGACGCGATGGCCCAAGAAGTATTCAACTACGGTTCAACACCGTTAGTCAGTGGAAAGCTGACACCGGCAGCTTTTCAAGAGATTTGCGTGTTTGTTGATGGAACAGGCTTTCAGTCACAATTGATGAAAGGCCGTGCATGGTCAAGAGTTGGAGATCCTGCTTTCGTAAAGATACAGACCCAGAAGAGCGTAAATATCAGCCTTGCGGGCTATATCTCTCACTTTGGAACGGTCTGCTTCTCAAAGGTGAAGCCATTAAAGCAGATGTGACGTAGCCAAGATCGAGAAAGAGTTTCCTGAGTCAACTCCTTCCAAGAAGAGAAAAACTGGTGATCAAACCGACGCAAAACCAGTAATACTCAAGAAAGGCACTACAGCTTATCATTTGTCCAGTTTATGAAGTCGGTGATGGACATCTTGGATAAACATACTATGAAGAATATGTCTATTGTGATGGATAATTGCAGAATCCATCACTCTCATTTGTCCTGGATGCTATCAACAAGCGCGGCTATAAATCTTTGTCTATGTCGTCATATTCGCCTTTCTTGGACCCCATTGAAAAAATGCTGGTCCAAAACCAAGAAGAATATTAGAAGAAATCCTCTCGACCAATCTGACATGCTCACACCACGCATTGCTGAGGNTTCGCCAAATTTGACGCTGTTCCTGAGCCTGAGACACAGCCAGTTGCAATGGCTGAAGCAGTAGAGCAGTAGTCAGCCTTGTTGAGGGACTTCAAGGAAGTTGCGATTACAACACAGCAAAAATACAAGGAGTACGGAGAGGACCAGATTGCGCGCTTCATTAGTTTAGTTCAAGACGAAGGACTCACAGCGCCGAAATCAGCAGAGCAGTGTGGCATTCCTCGTAGCTCTGATTACAGGTTGCTGGACGAGTTCAACGCCGGTTCTGGAACAATTCTTCCTGGAAGAGTAAAGAAGCAACTTAAGCGTGAGCTAAAAAAAACTATTTCTCGAGCATACAGGCGTTTTGATTAAGATAATTGGTGATAATCCCTCAACTGTTCTTGCGGAAGCAAAAGAAAGTTTCTGTGAGCATTTTTGAAGGGCTTAGAATCTCTATTCCTGGTCTCTGCAAGCATATTCGGGAAAAATGTGCGGTCTCATTGAAGCACGCAACCAAGTACACTTTGAGACGCGATGGCCCAAGAAGTATTCAACTACGGTTCAACACCGTTAGTCAGTGGAAAGCTGACACCGGCAGCTTTTCAAGAGATTTGCGTGTTTGTTGATGGAACAGGCTTTCAGTCACAATTGATGAAAGGCCGTGCATGGTCAAGAGTTGGAGATCCTGCTTTCGTAAAGATACAGACCCAGAAGAGCGTAAATATCAGCCTTGCGGGCTATATCTCTCACTTTGGAACGGTCTGCTTCTCAAAGGTGAAGCCATTAAAGCAGATGTGACGTAGCCAAGATCGAGAAAGAGTTTCCTGAGTCAACTCCTTCCAAGAAGAGAAAAACTGGTGATCAAACCGACGCAAAACCAGTAATACTCAAGAAAGGCACTACAGCTTATCATTTGTCCAGTTTATGAAGTCGGTGATGGACATCTTGGATAAACATACTATGAAGAATATGTCTATTGTGATGGATAATTGCAGAATCCATCACTCTCATTTGTCCTGGATGCTATCAACAAGCGCGGCTATAAATCTTTGTCTATGTCGTCATATTCGCCTTTCTTGGACCCCATTGAAAAAATGCTGGTCCAAAACCAAGAAGAATATTAGAAGAAATCCTCTCGACCAATCTGACATGCTCACACCACGCATTGCTGAGGCATGCAAGAGAGTTACTACAGCTGATTGCCAAGGTTGAATAAGACATGCTGAAACTTATTGGGATCGCTGCCTGCAAAAAGAGATCGGCTTTAGTACATGTCATTTCAATTGCTTAACAGCCTCAAAAGAAATAAAGCGCGTCTCAAAAAGAAAGATGTTTGTCTAAATTAGGGAGGTCAATTCATCTCCAAAAAATTGTAATCGTCTAATTTTAAGTTAAAACTGTATATGGGAAAGATAGAAACCTGATCAGCTAAAGCAGATATGCTCTTTACTAACGCTTCCAAAGTCAACTAACGATAAATCTATCTTTGTAACAACATGGAACGGTTAAATCAGCCCTTCTGGGTTTTCCCACAAGTCAGGCGTCGTGTCTAAATGAGTGGAGTTGCAATCTGTCTTTGGTAAGTCACAAAAGATATAAGCTGTTTCTTTAATTTCCTTGCGAAGTGATTTACAAAGACTTTGTTGAGGATTGTACGGCAGTGAGAACAAAATGTCATAGGCGAGTTCTTTTTTATATTCTTGCTGTGGATTTCTCTGCCAGCTCGGAGACGGCCTTGCCTTTGATAACAGTATGCATACAAATTAGGAAAATGAAAAAATCGTTTGTTGTTATCGTTTATGCCTATGATTCAGGGGAATGCAATTGCCGTAATTGTCCTAAGCGTTCAGCGGCCGCAGCATGTCCTCCTGCAGCGGCTTTGCTGTACCATGCCATGGCCTCTTCGATCGATGGTGAATCTACCCCCACGCCACACTCAGAATAAAGTCCAACAACGAAATACGCATTATACATCGTCTCGGGTTTTTTGGTCATGGCTGCCTTACTGGCCCACCTAAAGAATAAGGAAAAAAAAGGAGAAGAGAACAGTAAGCATAGATAGATAGACAAAAGAGACGTGTCGTTTACATGTAAGCCTGTTGATCGGACTGCTCAAGTACATTTTCCGAACCAGTAAGATACCAGGCAGATAATGCTAAGGCCGCATCGGCACTGCCTTGAAAAGCTGCTCTGGAATACCAATAGATTGATCGATGGGGATCCATGGCCCATTCGGTCTCAAATACTTGACCGAGCCGTACCTGACTTGGTATATGATTGCGCTGGGCGGCCTGTTCCAACAATTGGACACCGTAGGCCGGGTCGGCAATGAATTCGGGGGAATCCGCAAAGCCAAAATGTAACATGGCCAATGCATGCAGTGCCTGGACGCAGTCGCCACAAACCGTTGCTCGGCGCAACCAGCGCACAGCCTCACGACGGTTCGTCCGAAACATCATGATGGCAAGCTTGTACATGCTCTGTGAATGAGACAAATATGCTGCCTTACGGTAGAATGCTGCTGCTCGTGACCGGTCGCTGCGAGTGCCAATGCCGAGCTCGAGACATACAGCTGTTCGATAAGTGGCTTCGGGGTGGTTTTGCTTTGATGCCTGGACATAGTACTGAAACGCTCGTTCATGGTTCACCTGCAAACCCACTGCATCATCGCCAAAAGAGTTACCGAGCAGGAATTGAGCCTCACGATCCATATATCGACCAGGGCCATCGATCGTCGAGGTCAGTTTCTTCAGCAATTGTTGCGCTTCATAGGCCGCAGCCTGGCTGAATTCTACAGATGGCGCTTTCTTTTTAGAATACGAAAATGAAGAAGAAGAGGGGCTGGGTAAACCGCCAAGCATGGATAAGGTTTGTCGTGCGACTTCCATCAATGCTTGACATACTCTTAGCTGGGTATCCCTGTCACCGGTGGCTCGCGCCTGTTCACATATAGACTGGACTTGCTTAATACTTTGAATATTAGACGGTGTTTGTAGGAAGTTGTAAATTTCTGGTGAATAACTAACAGATGTCCACGTGGATTCAGATTGCTGTTCAGAACGGGAAGAATCATCTTCGCTTTCTCCATGCAACTTGGCTTTCTTTCCGTGACATCGAGCATGGCTGAATCTTTTGCGGCGTAGCATCCCAAACGATCTGGCATAAGACGTTAGAAACTTTAATGGAAGAGGGAGAAAAGGCCAATTGTTTGTTGAAACAGATTGAAAACGAAAAGATGCCAGAATCGATCAGGATACAAATTTTCACCGCGGCTTGTTTATCCATAATTTCGCCGATACGAGCCTAAAACAAAGCCGTAACCAATGTTCTATCTAAATCTTTATTTTTGCATTCTAACAACAGTCTCCTCGGTAATTATGCCTTTATGAATCTTCCCAATCCTTGCCAACCACTTCCTTAGCATGTTCAATGTTGGCTTCATACTGTTCCAGGTGCTTTTGCGATTTCGCTACCTTGGTAAGCAATTGGCGAATACGAGCATCGATTTCACGTGGCGGTCGACCATTATAGACCTGCGAAAGGGACAGAATCTTTTCTTCATATTTTGCTAGTTCTTGCTCTGCTAACTTCTTCAGGTTCGTGTTTGTCTCGATTTCCATAGAAGCTGCAAATTGGGTATCGGAGACAAGTCGGTTAAACACAGTGTAAAACACAGGCTTTCCGGGTCGGATCGCGTGAGGACGTCCTGTGTTAGATACACAACAGAATATGAGTTTCTGCAAACGATTCATCTCTTACTTACCATCCTTGAGCAAAATAGTGATCAATTCAGCACGTTCCATTGCTCGCAACGGTTTGTCATCACCATTAAACAGACGCGTCCATCGCAGTTCATCATAATTGATCTACAATCCGCAAATGGTCATAAACGATAGAAACAAAACAGCCTACGCTTACGCTCTTGGATACTGCCAAACGTTTTACAATTTCCCAGAATTGGATGGGAGACCATTCCATACCGCCTTGTTCACTGTCTAGAGCATCGCCAAATCCATACTTGCGGATCTCAACTAGGTTGCGCTGGATGATATCCTCGAAGGCAACTTTCCAAGTATGTTTAAGAGTTTGAATGCTTCCCCCCCGTAACCTCACCTTGTGCATCCATATTCATCTTCATCTTCGACACAAGCAATTCCAGCTCAGTTAAACGTCCACCCAGCGCGCTCACAATATCATGCAAACGCTCATCGACGGTATCCAAGTCTTAAGAAAGGATTCAGCAAAGGAATAACAAGAGTAGCAATTTGATGGACTTACGTAGTTGTTTTGTAACGAATGACATGGACACCTCCACCGGTGCATCGGTCAACATGATATTTGAAAAGCTTTTGCCAGGTAATGCTAAAAACAAAACAAGATGAGATACATATTCTGCGCAAATTGGTCTGTCCGACATAATCATACCTTTGCTTAAGGTTTTTGGCGCACTGGGATTAACACTTACAAATACCACATGAGCAATCTCATTTTCTACGAGTATAGCAGCCCATTCAGACAACTCATTCCAGAGCGAGGCGTTCTTGGCAGTTTCTCGGTACATGAAGTTCTCGATAACAACAACAGGCACATTGGTATGATTAATTTCCTGATTGCCTTTCTTCTTTTCGTGTAAAACCTCCTCGTGAGAATCATCCAATAATCCGGCTATCCACTTTCTTATACGGTCGACTAGATTTTCCTGGCGACCACGCTCAAGTTCCACTTTGGGTCCAATATCTCGCAAAGCGATGGCTAATGTTTCGAGTATGTCCTTGATTTGTGAATCATGCGAGGATGACAACCCAGCTTTTTGGCCTGTAGTTGCTGTTACTAACGTTTCAAGGACACTGCTCATTGATGTCATCCAGGTAAATATCGGGAAATAACCGACTTCTTTTGCAAGAAGCTTGGCCATATCTGCCTTATTGCGCGCATTAGCCAATTCTTCACAATCGATAAAGAGCTTATATCTGTTGTAAAAGGATAAAACTACTAAGCCTGACGGAAGTCAGAAATGATTGCAAAAGCTTACTTGCGATCTTCAACAGCAGCCTTGACCATAAGAGATTTACCCGAGCCCTTAGGTCCAGTAACTAATATGAAGGTTTCTAGCAAAACATTCGCAGGTTGTTAGAAAAAAAAAGGATCTTTTTCTCCTTGGCGTCCACCCGCTTTTCGACCTACCTGGATTTTCTCGCATCCATGACTTCAGTTTTTCTGTGTGTTCGGTATCTTTGGCCCAAACGGAGATATGTTCTGGACCTTCAGCAGGCATCAGACGAGCCCATGTTTCGCTACGAAGCCAGCGATACAAAGCATATTCTTCGGGATTGAAACGTTGAGTGATTTTAGATGTGACAAAAAAGACTCGAATAGGATCAAACACAGCATAAGTTGCACCGGCTGCCAATGCTGCAACAGCTGGTACGGTGATACGTGGATGGCTAACCAGCCATTCTTTAACGACATTGGGTCGCTATCATTTGAATCAGCCTATAACCCAAAGGCAGCCTTTTAAACAAGTAAGATACGTACTAGTTGTCGTTCGTACAATAAATTCAGGCGGCTTCCATGAATGACATGTCCATGTAAGCAATTCCTTGCACTTGTTGCTGAACGAATCCGAGTAAACTGCGCGATTGCGTATCGTGGCGGATCCTTTGCTACAAGCGGTGTCGGATACAGTGCGATATCATTGAGGCGGCCGTACTGTCGCAAGTGTTTGTAAAGTTTTTCCACACCTATCGGCTCGCCTTGAAACTCGATGCGTAGGCGGGTGCTAGGATACCGTGTGACAATATCTTCTAGGAAAGGCTCACCCTTCACAAGAAATGCTCGAAGAGGTTGTAGGTTGAAAGGAGCCACTCTGCTGTGATTTTGCAGGGATTCGCTCACTTTAGCAACGATTTCTTTCGCGATTTTTTTGCGTTCTTCGTCCGTACTTTTGTAGGAAAACTTTACAATAGCACCACCGTCCTTCGTTCTATGCATCATTTACCTTAGTAAGAAAATGCCATATTTCGGGTTTGTTACGTGACATTTTTGCAGTCTTACCGCTCTTCTATCTCGCGAATTGCAAATTCATGCGGGATTTCTTTGCTGGGTAGGACTTTGTGGGCTGTGCCCTCCAGAGAGTGGCGTGTCTTGCGAAATATCCACTGACGAATATCAAAAATATTCATTCGTAGTGGGAACACGTTATCAAGATACAGCATTGCTGTCTGTTCTCGTACATCAGAGCTAGCCTTAATCTGTTATGAAGGAGAAAATGAACAAGAAAAAGTCATTTAGGTGTTTTCCTGCAAACGTACGGTCAAATCTGTGACGGGATCGTAACTTGTCTCAACTTTGCGCAGGATCGATGACCTAAATGTTCTCGTGGAAGAAGCCAATGGATGCCGAAAAGGCATGGCCTTATGGTATTGGGATATTGTACGAAGCATTGGAGTATGAGTCCATGCTTGACACTGCATGGTGTTTCGGTTATGCGAAACGGGGCTCGAGAGAAAAAAGCAAAAAGAAAAAAGTTTAAGAAATTGAAAAATAACGGCGACGGTCGTTATCCCATGCCCAGTGTAACCTTTCCATTCTCTAGGAGGTAGACACGCACACTCACAAAGAGTTGCTCTTTAACTGGGTGAGACAATGATTTTTGTTTTGCTCGAATGCTTATTACACGTAAAAACGATCGGTTACCTAAACAGGGATAAATGTAAACGCACGCATCGTATGTTTGAATTTGTGGTGTCTTCAGTTAGTACTTCATGATGTCAAAACAACAAAAAGTTCTGTTTCATGCCTTCTAAATGTTCTGACTAGCTTTATTTTGCATGAGAAAGGAAGGAACAATGCAAGGCAGCAAGCTACACTAAAATATATGTCGTACACACCCTTCCTTCATCTTAAAAAGGTTACCAAATCCAAATTTCCCAGTCGCAGCTGCTAACTTTAGAGTCAAGTCGTGCTGTCTCTTTGAGGATACACCGTTGTGATCAAAGGAATGACGCTGAGCCTTGCACAAAGACCTGGACCCAAAAATAGCTCTCCGTCATTGCTATCGGGTATGCTAATTGTACAGTAGTTGTGACACATTCTATTTCACGTCTATAGTTCCATAATGGTCATTTTAAATGAGCAGTATACATTCTGCAAGCAGTTTGGCGATTCAGTAAAGGCGACTCTCTCGTGGCTTAACAGGCAAACGTCAGGTCTGTGCCGATTTAAGCGAGTCGAAGGTATCGTGTTATGTTGTTTGTATCTTATTTATTCCTGTGTTGGACAGCCATTTACTAAAACCATAACAGTATTATCCAATCTATGGCTTAGGACACCAGCTGAAATGATAACAGGCTGTATCAATGGAATAGTGCACCTTTCCTGATTGCATCTTACACTTTCCTGCAAAGTGAAACAGTGTTATTAAAGTTTCGTATCGTAAGTTCTTAATTACCAAACGTAACACCGTCATGGCTAGGTATTTCCATCGATTCTAATTGCACTTTGAATGTGCTCGTTTCTACTTTACTTTAACAAACTTCGGAATGCGCCATAAGCAGCAAGCTTAATTAATGGAAACTAGTTGTCCACGAGCATTCGCTCTAGCTAACTTCGGCAAACCTACAAAAACTTGCATCAGCTTTCAATGAGTAAAAGTCAGTGTGTCTGACCAATGGGAGGTCTTCCTTTCGGATGGGTAACCATGATTGCCACCTTAAGGAACCCAAAATATCTACTTCTTACGGAACATACCGCCCGGATTCAAAAAGAAAATCTAGAAAATATTGTTGTAATTTTCATGATGACTTAAAGATCAATTTACAATTTGGCAATTTTGCTGTAATTGCTGTCTAAACAGTGAAGCTACATGGGCAAACATAGCACACGCACTGACTGAAGGGGAAAGTATCATTCTCTAGTATAATTCCAGGACTATGCCTACCGATGCCAGTAATATCACCGTACTGAACGTGCAATACTAACTTTCATAAGCTAGAGAACATTAACCGAAGACAGCAATACAGCTGATCAACCCCTAATAGTGAGCTTTAATTTCCCGGGGGTCACTGTGGAGAATATACCGGCAGCTTTATTCTATTTACTTGAAATGCCCACGCTCTCGATAGATATGGGTGAAACTGCAATTATCTGATATGAACTGACAGCAAACGGAGGATCAAGGTAGCTTTGCGAGCTAAGCGCTTGCTGTGGTAAAGTGGTGATCAGACAAGCTATGTGGAGGACAACTCGTCCGAAAACTGAACAACTACCATCGTCTGGAATCCTCCATCTTCTTGTAGTTATCTTTTCTTCCACCGTATTACTTATCTGTTTGTCCCTCTTAGGTGGTGCCACAATGTCCTTTTTATCATCGAAACTATAGCATCCCTCTTCTACTAAGCTATTGTATTTTCATGGGATTTTCCTGTAATGTTCCTAAGCTGCTCGCTGACTTTCTTTGTCTTTACAACAGACCATCTGTCCTTGAAAACGGTAGCAGCGGACTTTGTTAAGATGCAAGTTTATCTATTCATTTCCATGGATTGTCGCAGCAGCAACCACACTTATAACGATTGCAACGTAGCTGTAATTAATCAATCTTACACGTTTCTATGCATCCACTTGGAACCCCGTGCGTATCAACAGTCGAAACGAATGACATGGCATGCTTTCGAAACCTTGTTACTCAAAATAGGCTTGGCGGCGGACCTCTTTTTTGACATACAATAATGTGGTCAGCAAGTCGTCCTTTGAATCGGGCTATTTTTGGCATGTTTGACGGGAAATGTATCAGAAGCTGTCTGTTTTTTTTGTCGACCTTTTTCCTTCCTTTTCTTTTTCTCTCAAACAAACAAAAAGAAGAAAAGTGTTTAATCCGCAATGGATACAAACAATCCTTCAAGCGATAACGGCAGGCCGTCGTCGCCTTTACCACCAACAGAACCTTCGCAACCACAAGATTCCTCCATTGCTCCCTCTTCTCAACCTCCTGCAACAACAACAATTCCACCTACCACGACCGACAGACCGGCGCCTACGACTACAACGGAGCCAGTAAGCATTGGATGAATATTTTTTGAGTTTATCGCGAAAATAATAAAAAGGCTTTTCATTCTAATTGCGCTCTATTTTATTTTCTTGGCAGACGAGAACCCCTGATACAGGCACTCCCGTTGTTCCAACTACGACAGAGAGTACCACGACAACGACCACGAGCTCATACAGTCCCGATCCTGTAGAGCCTACTCAGCCATCTACTACAGATGAATCTCGTCCAACCAGAACTCGTACATACGAAACCACCCCCAACCCCGTACAGCCTACCAATACATTCAACCCAACACCAACCATCACCAACCGACCAACACCGAGCAGTAGCTTGGTTACCATTGTCACGGTTACACGATCTGGCGGTACGATCGTTACAATTACTGAAACGTCCTATTCCATATACGAACCTACCGATACTCCTCGTGTGACAAGCTTGCCCGCCAGCTCCCAACAAGAGTCTGTTTCAAAACCAGCCGTGATAGGCGGTGTTGTCGGAGCTGTGGCGTTTGTGGCGTTGCTTGGTAAGGGTTATTTCCCTGGAATGTCAGCTGCTAATCCAAAGCTTTCCCCGTTTTTTTACTTGGGTTTCAGCTGTTTTCGCATTTCTGATCATCCGCCGCAAGAAAAAGAAAGACACATTTGACGATGTTCTTGATCCATTTGGTGGTCCGTATACAGATACTCCCGCTCGTCATTCGATGGGTCTAGCAGGTGGAGCCTCACCTAGACATTTAGTCGCACCGCCAAAATCAGATGGCGGTCTAGAAGAGCCCAAATATACATCGTATCCTGTGATGTCCAAAGAACATTCTATTGCTGGTGGCGGTTACTATGAAGATGTCTCATCACCCTATCCACCAACATCTACAACGAGTTATCACCAACAACCAGCAGAGATGTATCCTCCTCCACCTCCAAACTACGGCCAATTCCGACATGTACCGAACGAGATAGAACAGCCGGCGATGGAAGAGGTGCATAAGCCTAATCTAGTGGAAAATCACCAACCTTTCGGCAGAACTTAAGAAAAAAAAGAAGAGACATCCAATTTCATTTTTTATTGTAATTCCTTTCATCTCATGCTTCTTTAATTTCCTTATTTAACATTGTTTTGTTTTTCTCTTTTCTCACTACCAACATGTATAAACACAAACATGACAAGCCTATTTGTCTTTTTGAAATAACAATTTGTCTTACTTCTATAATTGAAGTATATATCAAGAAAATATTTGATATTAAATAAAAAAAGGCATGCTACAAGATCTTGCTCTTGATTGATCGACGGCTTTACCAAGCCTGCCGATCAGTCCTAAGCCATACCATAAATAGGATGGTTACGTTCAGCCATAACCACCAGATGCTGGAACTGTCAAGTACTGTAGCGTCGTTGCTTGGTAAAAATCCCATTTGACCTAGAGATAATCCACTAAAAGAAGCCGTTTCCAGTTCAGCAAGTGCTGGTCGTTGCCTGGAAGGAGCATGAATAGGCATGGTCGGAACAGACGTCGTCTCTACAGGCGCATTGTAAAGCAAGGACGAAGATCTAGAAGCGGTCGTTTCGCCTGTGACAGGCATGGTTGACGCTATGGCAACATCCGCTTTACTAACGTCTCGCAGCAAAGAAATCATCGTTTCACCTGCAGTCAGAGTAATGACCGGGTGTATTCGTTCGATGTAAGACGCATCTTTGATCGGTACAGTATGATAATCGATATTCTTTTGCGGCAGTGGCATTGAATGTAAGGAGTCCATGCGCGAAGTGGCATCCGATTTCTCAAACAGTAGTCCTTCGTTTGTTGTATCAACTTTTACTTTACTTGCGTTCATCTTCATCTTGTTTTCAATTTCCAAGTCGGGACCATATCCTTCGTCCCAGTTCTTCCTATTCCCTATCCTCGTTCAGCAAGTTGCCCTTTAGATTATAGGTAAGTTTTAGTGCTCTGTTTCCTCACCAGAAACATCTTTCGGTTGCTGAATAGACAACGTTTTGTCACGTTCGTTGTCATGGTGGGCGAGAATCAGATCGATAATGATCTCATTTGGTCCTCTATCATTCGTATTTTCATGATTTTCAATGTAGCCGTACTCCATCAATAAAAAGAATGCAAAGCGCAGAAATATAAAGCACACGTGTTATTCCTAGTTCCTGCTACGTTTTGTTTTCTTTTATCAAGCTTATGTTCCATTCCAAATACCGTTTAATTCTCAACTACTTTTTTACCAGTCCAGTGGCTCATTTTTGATTAAAGGAATATTGGTATCTGCTCGTACGGGAATTGCTTGTTCTATTTCTATTTCCTCTTTCTTGAGCACTTCCTTCTTGACTCGGACCTTTTTGGTTTCCGCGGAAGGACAAAGATCGTTTACAGGACACTCGAAACATCTTGGTCCCCGTGGGAGACATGTAACCTGCCCGAATCCCACAAGCATAGGGTTGATTTCTCGCCAATGTTCCTTAGGCAACCAAGATTCCAAACTCTTCCCATATTAATCAGCAGCATATATCGCTTGCTAACTTTCATACCTTACGAGTATCTTCCGGCGTCCCTTTCATGGTATTACACCAAGCGAGACGGTTCGTGATTCGGTGTACATGAATATCAACGCCAATTCCTAAGTTTCTTTTTGGCATCTTTCAGAATAACAGTCCATTAAAAGCGAAATTACGTACTTCTTCCATGCACATTGTAATGTCAAATAACCCTATGGATTTCACCTATCCCTGTTAGTATCACGTACATGGTTAACTTTCTGGATTACCGACCATTTTTGGACCTTATGAGAAGTTCATTATTAGCGCATATCCGATCCCATTAATACTACTCATTGCTTACCAACGCCAGGCAAACTTGTTAGGCCCTCAATGGTGTCCGGAATATCGCCATCGTACTTGTCACGCAGAATCACTGCTACCCGTTTTATGTAACTGTATCAATGCAATTCTCTCTTTGAGTCTAAATCCAAGAGCAAAGTGAAACTTACGATGCTTTTTTGGTGTGAAATCCCACAGCCTGAATGTAGTTGTCCAGGACTGATTCATCAACATTTAGGATGCTTTCAAGACACAAGCCTCCTGGCAACTCTTTCTGTAACTTTTTGACTGCGACACTTGTCACTGTATCCTTGGTTTGAGATGAGAGCATTAACGAAACGAGTGTTTGAAATCTCGACACCTGAAAAAGAGGTTTAATCGTTGGATAACATGACGGGCTTCAATTACTCTTTCTGGAACATCTGTTTCGGCAAGGCGTTCACATCCCATGGTATCGACAGGTGCTGGAACCTTTTCCCTGTATTCTTTAATCCGTTGAAATACGATTCTCCAATTTTTAGGTTCTCCTGAAGAATTGATGATATCCTCCTTTTTGACCCTCTTCGTTTTCTTCGTCGTTGTTGTTGTGGTGGTGGTTGCCTCGTTGACAACGGATTGTCGCCTCCGTCGTCCTCCCTCGGTGATTGTGGGCATGACTGATTCCTCGATAAGATCAGTGGTAGACTTGACGAGACGTGAGCTCCGACGAACAGACATGATCACAAACGAACGAAGTTCCTGGTAAAGGGAATACAGTGGTTGATGTTGAGATTAAAAAAAAGTCAAAATTGATGCTTTTGGAAAACCTTGGGGCGGAATTTTGATAATATCCAATGACAGTTTACGAGATGCTGAGTGACACTGCGAAAGACAGAGGAGCTTTCTTTTGACAGAACGGGCTTTTACGCGATTATTCGCGTTTTATCTCAAAATCTTTTTGCGCTGACATAGATGGAGTTTATGTTGGCCGCATATGTGTCTTGCATGGGTTAAAATTAAAGTAAGCTTTGGATGATATCTGTCCGTCTTAAAGCGCGCTTCTTCCTGTTGCGACTAGCAAATGGACAATCCTTGTTCAGCAAGTTGAGTCGTCTCATCATGCACGCAGAAATAAGGATGCAAATACAGGCATTGAAAACTCTCGAGTCTCATGAAGTGTATTCACTTTGCCTGCCACGTTTATAGGAATGGCTTCACGCACGCCAACATCTAATGTTTTTTTTTGTTCGGCAAAAAGGAGTCAGTAGAAATCCCACATGAAGTAAATGGTAGGTGGGGATGTCACCGGAATTTGGATCACCCGAAATGCATGTGGCAAGGTTTGCCACTCGTTCCCTCTTAACTCCCATTGTAACATGACAATCAAGAAGAATCTGGCAGTGTTTGACTTTGACTGGTGTGGTTCGATTAGTAGTTTCTTTTCTTTTAGTGCGCTAAATCAGATATAGGTCGCTTATTGAAGAAGACAGCGATCAGTGGATCATTCGTCAACTGTCTCAGGAACAATGGGAGGAATGCCTTACATTACAAGATATGCAATTCACCGACCGCATGTATGTGGAGAGTAAGCAGAAGTGCTTGGGATCCTTATGGTATTTTTTTTTTTCCTGTGAAGGGATATGGCAATCCGGCAGCTTCAGGACCGAGGCTTCACCAAAGCGGAATTCGAGACAGTGCTCTCAAAGATACCATTTGTATTACAAACTGTATGGTACTGAAAGAGTGCTGATGATCTTTTCCCCCTAGACTCCTGCTATGATAAATACTCTTAAAACATTGCGTGAACACCAAACGCGAATCATCATCGTCTCGGATGCCAACGTATTTTACATAGAGACTATCCTTCAGGTACACCACATGCCTTGCAACCCATCAAATGACATGCTAAATATAGGCTTACGGAGTTCGTGACCTTATCTCTGATATTATCACAAACCCTGTCTATACCGATGGGCAGGGCAGGTGGCGCATTCAACGACTCATCCCTGCTACAGCCCCTCAGCACAACTGTCCGAACCACTGCGCTGTAAATATCTGTAAAGGTATACTAAGAATAGTACAACGCCAAAGTCAAAGCGATAAGCACATAACGCTTATTTCTAGGACAGGAGCTTGATCGATACATCGCGCTACATGGTCCTTTCCAGCAGATCATGTACGTTGGCGACGGAAAGGTAAAAGAACTATAACAAATTGGTAATATTAAGCTCCAAATTGGTTATGCCCAGAATGATTTCTGTCCTGCTACTCGTTTGGGACCTTCAGACCGATTATTCGCAAGGTCCGGAAAGACGCTCGCGGCAAAACTTCAAAACGAGCCGGAGTCAGCCAGTAAGGTCGTAGCCAGAGTGACTTTTTGGGAGACCTCTGACAAAGTGCAGCAAGCTGTGGAAACTGAAAACTTGTAGACTATATAGAGCGGAAAAGACAGAGGTATTAAACCTTAATACAGGATGACTTTAATCGACAAAGCTCAGTTCTTTAATTCTGTCCGTATCATAAACGTCTTTGTACTTATCGTACAAGGCCAGAAGACTTTCCACGTATCGAGCATGAAGCTCTTGAATGACTTCGTCCTTGTTTCGCTCTGCAGCATCCATTGGAGGATCAATCGCTTCACCAACTAAGAATGACTTAGTTTTAACCCACTATTGGCAAACAGGCACTTACTGACAACATGCAATGGTTTTCTGTAGGGCATGATGCCAATATCATCTATAAATGAATATGTTAGCGTCCAATTAAGATATGTGAGATATCTCGCTTGTTTTACAGTTAAATACACCGCGCCCGTGGAAAAATGGCATAGTCCAGCCAAAAATTCGTTGAGTTCGTTTTTGAAAGCGATGGACCCAAGTTCCAGCGTCGTTTCTCAGCTGATCAAACAGCTGATGTTCCCCAAATGCCAGCACTGGTACCAAACTGGCACCCGTTTCGACTGCCACCTTCACAAAACCAAAGCGCTTTCTTAACACCAGATTCATGCTCCCAGGACGCGAATTCAAAGATTCCGTGGCACCACCAACAACAATAGCAATGGAGCGACCAGGGCCAGACCGCAAGATCGTTTTGCAGGATTCACGCGATACGTTGCACATACCCATGGCCAGGAGATAATCACGGTGGAATGGAAGTCTGAAATTATTAGCAACTGTCAACAATGATGGAACGATGCCGGGGTATAGCTTTGAAAAGCCCAGCGCTTCTGTTGCAAATGTCAAAATACTGCTTACGGCAATGATACCATGAGGATGACAACTATGACACAAAATGAATATCTTGTTCTTTCCTTGTTGCATTACCTACGCGAAAATGTAGTTTTTATTCGCATCCAAGTCCCCTTCCTATCGTTGCAAAATCAATCATACTGGAAGCAAAACCCGTGGATTACCTTGATAATTTCTGCCGGAAAATAACCCGCGAAATATTTCCAGAGTCTCCATTCTCGAACCCATTGAACGCGACGACCGCCGTTCTCAGGAGCGTTATCAAAAGCTACCCATACCACATAAACGATCAATATAGGCCATAATGCCGGGATTGTGCACAGCAATAAGAAAACAGTGACCAAGAAGGACGGTTCAATTCCCCAGACTATGACAGCAAGTGTTTGAAGCCGTCGAGTGAGTGGCACGTTCAGCGGCGCAATGAGCGGATCGCTCAGTTTGCTCTTGGTTTTCGAATGTCGCAATTTGGGTAAATCTACCGACATGACGAAGAAAAGTGGAACAGAGAGATAGAGGGAAGAGAAATGCTTTGATTGCCTTGCTTTTTTTTCTAACACAAAGTAACCCCTTCCGTATTTGCAGTTTATGTAATGTCGGGAAATGACTGATACGCAAAAACAAACATGAACTTATAATCTACACGCAATCATATCCTGCATACAGATTAGCAGACAAGGGAATCACTCGGTAATCAAAAGAATCTATCTCTGGAACCGTTTACGCTTATCGCTCGGAACCACTGTGATCAATGCAGGACTTTTTGGTGCACCTTTGGTTCTCGGACCACTCTTGTACTACGTGAACGCCTCGCGGCATCAGATAGATCATTTCGCACGTTACCTCCATATTTATGGCAGATATGGAAGGAAAAAGTTGATATCAGTGCTGCCAATGAGAATCAAATTAGGAAGATATTTAGCCTTACTAGCGTTCAATCGTTATCTTGATAAATCATAAACTGAAGAGAGCCATTCTGATGCAAAGCCGCCCGTGTAACAAGCTGGTTTAGTAAGGATACAGATGGATGGACTTAGCAGAGGATCTTCACATGTGCTTTCACAGCATTCCAAGTGTAACTATTGATTGGAACGCAAATACTTTCGGTATTTCCCACAAATAGAGCGGCGTCTCCCTTGTGTCAATGGATACTTTCATTGATCGTAAGTAAAACTAAAAGAGATAAAACACAGGGCGAAACGCAACTTATGTAATATTAGGTATTTGGCACAACTCTATTCGATAACTGAGTATCGAAGGAATAGCACATTGAAACCTGCAATTTCCATGAGCTTCTCCTTGGCCGGACTGCTATTCCCAGGAAGAGGATTGATGATCAATCAATTATTATATAGCAGTAGCAAAACAAAACGTGCATATATATATATATGCACATTATCATAGCTATTGAATCACACATGGTTCAATCTCTTCTGATTGCTGAATTTTCAATGATAATTATTGTGGAGTCATCTTAACCGGTTACTCAGAGCCGGAATATCTGAGGGCAGCTACAACTGAAATGGTTAAAACTAAGATTTTGCGTTTACAGTTCTATGTCATGATTAGTTTTGGTTTGGACGGTTTCCATGCAAAACCACATGCATCATTATGTACGGAGAGAATATGGCAGAACGTACGTTACGTTGGATTTGAGCCCTGTGAAACTGGTTATCAGCCAAAAAGTATCCGTCGGCGGTCTACAGCATCAATACTTAATGTCCTAGCATGTTTTTCTTCGATGAGTACTGATGCGACCCTAATTTCGTCAACTTCATTGCAAAAAAGTCATTCAGCTTATCTTTATCAAATGCTATCTATTTCAGATTGCTGACATGTATACCCTGTTGTTTTCCTATCTGCTTTCTCCTATGATGATCTGCTTTTATCATACATATCATCACACGATTAACGCGGAAGTAATGGGCTTAACACCGGCCAGATTCAAACCACTTATTCGGAAGGGAAGTTATCTGGTCCTTCGTTAATATCGACTTTGTCTCTCGTGTGGGTCTAGTCGCTACGTGATAGATCAGATAAACTATTACGTAAACCTCTGAAATTCCCTTCGCAAAGCAAAAGCAGGTACATGATGGCTATGACCGTTGCGCTTGGAAGCCTCCAGACGGCTTATGACGGTCGCGCCAAAAATCAGTGCGGCTTCGATGACCCAAGCCGTGGTCTATTCTGCCTTACAACAGTCCACAGATATATCTTGCCTTATTGTTGAAGAAAAGTGTTTAACTGGCAGGGTACGATGGGAGTCGTTTTGTTATCGTATTTGTCCTCATTTATACACAAAGCTTTGAACAAAACTGAGGTTCGGTGGAATTTATCGTTGGAAAGCATAATTCATTGTTAGAACCATTCGTGATTAGTGAGTAAAGTTTTACATGCTAAAACGCGGGTTTCCTGTACTATGGCACTTTTTCTGTCATAATATTCTTATTCGACCTACTGTATGCAAACTGAATGGACGATAAGGGCAGCAAAGGTATTGTTGTGTAGGACAAGGAGACTGACTTTTTACAAATGCAATGTGCCCAAATTTCCATGCATTCCAAAGGATTTCCATCAAAATTTGCTATCAATATGTTCATTAGATCGTGTCATTACAATTTTCATTTAGCCTTACAAACTATTTGATCTACTTGCGCCATTCGAACATACTGCTCAAGTAAAGCCCGTATTTTCGCGCCCTCGCTCAAAGCGTAGCGTCCGCGTAAATGCCAGGGCACAGATCATAGTTCCCTGCTTTTCTTGAGCACAACAAAGACCGCTGAAAAAGGCAAACTCATCCGACTAAGATTCAGTTTCCGTAACTTTCCAACACGTAGACCTGTCAAAATCAACTGCAATCCACGACCCACTCAAATCTGTAATAAAGTGGTGCCTGATTTGCTTCAAATTGTCAGTGGAGCAACTCAAAGTAAGTCCATGATAGCCATAAGTCTACCGAAGTATATCCACTTATCAACAGCCCGAAGCAAGGTCTACACTTACCTGCAAAGTTGGCGTCACTTCTTGTATCTATTGGGTGATCATTTTGTATCTCAAAGTTTTCGTGAAGGGAAGCTTTTAACATACGTCAGCTAAGACTTATAAGAGAATGGCATCCATTGGTCATTGTCACACTGCGACCTGGCTTCAAAGAAATCTCTGGCTACTGTCACCGTGTGACAGTGTGACCCAAAGGACCGCCAACGTTACCCGAACTATAAAATAAGATTCCCAGCTAATACACTTTAAATACCAGAGCGCGAGCGTTGAAACGCTCCAAACGTCCTCTTTTTTCTTTTTTTTTTTTTCTTCAACTCAAAGCGTACTAAAATTGCTAAAACCCTCTTAATGGTACAACCAATACAACACTGATCTCCGTATCCTAACAGTAAGCGCGTTACATCCTTGATAGTCCCATACAACTATTCGTGACGAATGGCTGTGTGGAGTTCAAGCTGATGGACAAAAAGCAAAGAGACAAGCTGCTGAAATCGTGGATACGAAAAAGGTCTACTTTTACCCGGATGGTGTGCTCAAAGTTTGGGATAAAGAGAATCTTCTACCTGAATCAATCGGAAAGGCAAGGGCCCGTCGGGAGACATACCAGCCAAATAAACTACAACTACCTGGATCGAAATATTTCAAAGAGGCGGCAGAAAAGGCTTCAAAGGAACACATTGAAGAAAGAGACCCAGAATTGGATGAGATCCTTGTACCGCGGAAATATGTTAGTCAAATCAGCTTATCTCTGAAAAGGAATACTGATACAGTTCGACATCAGATCCTTTTTGCGCCAAGCGCTGTGCAAGCAACGACAGAATTTAAGCGTGCAATAGACTACGCGCTAAACTTACCAAATGACAATGAAAGATGTTTCGAGTTGCAGCATGTATTTAAAGAGTTCGGCCATTATTATCCATATTGGATTGCAACAGGCAGGTTTATTGCACTGAACACGGAGAATTTAACGTATTTGAAGGTGGAAAGTTTTACTTTAGTCACAAGCACTTAGCCGCGTCCAGTGGAGCTAAATGTGTGATCTCAGAGGTGTTCAAAAGAAAAGTGCAGTGGAAAGCTTTTGGTAAGGATTTCGGTCATATTCAACGAGCCAAAATGTGACACCTTGGGCAGGTGGTGACACCAACCTTCTTCATGATGAACCTGATATCGATGGCTGGCTAAAAAGTACGGCAGAGTATCAGGTCCTTGTGCTGATGCTAGATGTTAACCCGATATACGATTTGCTTGGTGAGACAATAAGCTCGGAGATACAGCGGATATATAGGGTCCACAGGACTCAATATGCTTCTTCCATTCGGTCTTTACCGGAGACAATCTATGAAGCAAAGGCCCTTCTTACCCTTTCAAAAATACAATATAAAGTGGGGACCGCAAAAGGAGTTTATTTTGACGGCTCTCTTTCCAAAGAAACGGCACTTGTGCCAATCGATGCCAGCTATATAAGCAAAATGATAAAGACTGTATCTATCGGAGGTAAACCTCGGATCGAGTGCAAGGTACAAAAGAGTTCTCTAGGAGCGAGCGTCAATACGCATGCTTTTCTTCCCACCCATTTTCCAGAAGAATCAGTGGACAATTCTGGATTTCTGGAAAACGCTATAAATCACCATATCGAAATGAATGGTGGAGAGTTGCAGCCAGCAACACGTGGAGCTAAATATTTCGTTATGTATGTTACGTATAGAGAGGTTTGTAAACATTGGAAGATACCCTTTCTGCCTGGACATGGAAAACTAGTTGTCTTGTTTTATTTAATCAAACAATGGCAAGCATTAATGTATCAATACAGTTAGTACTCGACCATAATTTTGTCAAAGCAGCAGACGAATTTGAGAAAGCTGTAATGGAAGCTTTACGATCAGGTACCAACAGCCAATCATATCAAGAACTGCAAAAAGTCTTCGGGCGTTTTGGTTATTTCTATCCGACGGTTATTTGTTTAGGCAATGTCGAGACATAGTCTGCAGAACATATAGATAACTAATACCTTGTTTAGGCGGTCGGATAATGTACGAAATTTACGCTGGTGACCAGCCGGATAGTTGGTTAATCAAAAATGGAGTACAGGCTGTCGATAGAGCAATGAAGAGGGATGCACATGATATAAACACTAATATTGAAGCAATTGGTAAGCTAAGAAATTCGAAATATCAAAGGAGAAGATTCCATATTACTAACCAATTTGCTCAGGAGGGCGATCTACAATCACGGGATGCCAAGACTGGGTGGAATCCGTTAGAGGCAATGAAACACGCATTCAATTTAAGTCTATGAGACCCATTTATGAACTGTTCAATCACGAGGTACAAGCACAGATAAGAAATGTGTACAATATGTTCGGCGTCAAGAGCGTATCGTTCCCTGAGTTAGGGACAGGGATACAGATCGATGGGACAACAGTTGACAGTCCAGCAATGGAGCTTTCCAAAGATAGCACGTTCTATAAGATGGTGATGCTCAAACATTTTTCCGAAGAACCACGAATAGATTTCGTTAAACGCAACGCGGTCATATCGCCAGATATTGGAAAATGTGCGTCCGTGGACTTCGAGACGGACCAGGAATTACCAGGAACTTTCGGGTTTAGGTTAGGGGCAGAGGCATCGTACAAGGAAATAAGACGTGCCGACGTATCACGTTCATTTGCAAATGCTAGCTCGTATTTCGCTGCTTACGTCAAATATAAAGAGGTAATTAGTCTAAGCAAAAAGGCGGGAACTAACAAAAATGTGTCTATCATAGCTATACTTGTATGAGGAGTTTCTTCGGCCGAGCGAACAGTTTAAGGAAGCGGTAAAAAGAGCTCTGCAAACAGGGAGTAGCAGTGATGATAAGTACTTTGCGCTACAAGACGTCTTTCAACGGTTCGGATATTATTATCCATCCTGCACACAATACGGTAACTATTTGCAGGTAGTTCTTGTTTTTGAATACTCACACAGCGATAGGCGGGAGAATTACATACGAAGCTCCACAAGAAACACGTATAGAACAAGCAGAAGCACAGCAAAGCCTGCCCAAAAACTATGTCACAGATACACTTGTAAACAAGGAAGATAACACATGTATTCTTCGCAAAATGGCAGATACTGTAGATGACCACGAAAAGAGCATAAGCGCGGAAAACGGGATAAACGTCGCTGCAATTATCGAACCTGGGCTTTCTAGAAAAGTGACTCTTAGCAAAATCGACAGTTCCCTCACGAAGAGCAAACAATGGGTTTCACTGGGTAAGTTTAAAAATGGTGAATAAGATAATAATGTACGGAAAAAAATCTAGGTGGGGATGCACAAGTGTTGTTGTGGGCGGATGTTGCTAGCTGGACAAACACAGTCATGAGCAACCAAACCATCATCCAACGAAAGAATTTCAAACCGACTTATCAACTACTGGAAGAAGAACAGCGCTCTGCGGTATTGCAAATCTATGAAGATGTTGTACTTAAAGACGAGCGCATTTGCTACGATTATCTCTTGGAGATAGCGTTGTACAAACGTGTCAAATATACCGCTGGCAATGAAGAAAAGCTAGTATCAGTACCTGTATGTGCATTAACGCAGAATGGCACTTTATTAACGTTGTGCTATAGACCGAGACCTTGTTTTCGCACCTGTTGACAGCGACCTTCAGTAACAGTAGCTCTGCTATGGACTTCTGTCGAACTGCTTGCAAGAATGTGGGGTTTTCCGTAATTGAAGAACGGGTTACTAGTAGAGTATGCGACACATACACCATTCAATCCATTCTTAACTGATATACAACATAGACTATCTGTATATATTGCGCCGCTGGCAATGACGCTGACAGGAAGAACGATCTGCAGCCATGTAAATGGGGTATCATGCTTCTTGAGGATGATAAAGGCCAATGGGTGTTTCAGAAGTTCCCAGGGCCAGAGGAAGCTGAACATAACCATGATCTGGTTGTATCCGTAGAAGATAACGCTTGTAAACTATTCTCGCATCACGATATTGACGCGCCAATGGCTCCCGTGATTGTTAGCCTTCATGGTGAAAATAGCAAAGACAAGCTACACGGTTCTAGCATCCGATTTGTACGATATGGAGACATAGTTCATATACGCTATGTTCGTCGTGCTGAAGATATCCGTATTAGTCCTCATGTCCATTATATTAGCGTCCATGATGAATTGCATCTTGGAGTACATGGATGCGATATATTTGACCCTAATCCTGTCGAACATGATCCGACAGAGACCGAATTAGACTTTCTATGGTTTGATTAAGACTTCCCTAAAGTTTTAATATTACTAACAATTTTATAGGAAAATTGTCCCAATTCGATTCCCCACCAGTGGATATAACGACAGTGGAAAAGATGTTTCAAAGGCGTGGCCGCTAGATGAAACGCATAATGAAGAAAGATCAAACAGTAACCATGATTACGTTCGAAGAGGTGATATAGTTGCTTTCATGAGCCTGAAGACAGCTGAAAACGGGGAAAAGACGTATTTAAGTGGTGCACCCATGCATTTTGCCTTTGAAATCTCTGAACGACTCTCTGAGGACATGGTGGATACAGTTGGCTGGCATATATCACCTATCGACCAATACAATGCGGTAAAGCAGTCGGATGCCTTTGGCACGGACGAAGCTTTGGAAAACCGTTGGCTTTCGACTGTTCAACAGTTGGCGGCTGATCAAAGTTTGCAAGATCAGTATTATCTGGGACTAGCTTATATGCACGGTTTGCACGGAGCAGATATTAATAAGGTAGAAGCAGTGGATAATTTGACAAAAGCCATGAACCGAGGGTTACGGGAGGCTTTTTACGAACTTGGGACATTCTACTGGCGCACGAAGGAATACGATATGGCCATGCATATATTCAATGAAGCGACATCTTTTCCAGTTATTGAGATATGCCGAGAATTAGCTAACATTTACCACGCCGGGTTGATGGCCGCTCCACACGAAACATGGCAGAATATTCCCCAAAATTACGAAAAGGCATTCTTATACTATTCGGTTGGAGCAATATTAGGCGATGCAAAGTGTGCATTGACAGTTGGTAGTTATCTTGAAGAAGGCCTTCACACTGATTTCGGGGTTGATCGCAACCGAGCTTTGCGCTGGTATGAACACGTCAAAGACCACTACGGGGGTTCACTTGCAAATCTAGCCATAGGGAAACTAAAGCATACAATGGCAAATGATTCAGCAGATCCAAGGAGATCAGAGACTTTACGTCGAGAAGCATTTGAGGCTTTTGAGGCAGTGGCTCTTTCTGAAACATACGCTAGGTTCATGGTTGCAGTATACCACCTAAATGGGTGGGCTGGCCATGAAAGCGATCCGACAGTAGGGTTTAATATGTTGTTAAGCCTTCTAGAATCCGGCTTGGATATGGTACCATTAGGAATAGCCACATGCTATGCACGAGGCGTAGGTGTGGAACGCGACCCAGTAATGGCCGCAGTTTATCGAGAGATGGCGGATCAGATGAAAAAGTAAAGCTATAACAGTCTAGTTTGACGTTGGATAAGTTTTTCAAGAAATAGAAGATCTAAGTTTGTTACCACTATTAGGATAAAATTCGCTTCTGGCTATTATCATCTCACTTGAGGTTTGAACATGCCTTTCTTACTAACACGAAAGGATTTGCATGATGCGCGCCAATATGGAATCACGTGTAAGCGTACTGCACGCTTTCGGCGCTTCAACAAAGGCCTGTAAAAGCACATGGTTTTTCCCTTGTGGTCCTTTTCACCTTTCTTTTGGTTCTTTTGCTCATTATGGCGCAAACAGCAGTGCAGTCCTCTCTGAACGGATCCCCTATAAATGATGTTGAAGAAGATGATTTGGACGTGGACATGCTAGACGAATGGAGCTGGACGGCAGCCGATCTCGCTTCAGAAAACGACTTTGATATGATCGATATGCTTTCGGCCGCGCTCGACCAGGTGACATTTCAGCTGCACGAACGCCAGAGAGAACTTCGAGCCAAATCCACAGAGTGGACAGCGAAAACTAAGGATCGTATACGCACTCAGACTAAAAAGCTTGAAGAGCGTCGCGTCTTGATCCAAGGGCGGTTATTGAACCACTACCGGAAGATCAATGATCGGATAAATCGCGATGAAAAGACCATCCATCTACGAGACAAGTTCTCCTTTGTCGTTGGCGTGGGTAATACGTGTATTACACCTGTGCTAGCCTCGCGCGTTCCGGAGTGGATCCCACTGTATTATAGTCTTCAGTCCATCTATCTACTCTCCTTGCGATTTGTCATATATCGATACCGAAGATGGCATTACTTCATATTCGATCTCTGTTATTTTGTCAATGCCATGACACTGCTATATCTATGGGCATTTCCTGCTTCGACTACATTGTTCATCGCTACCTATTGTCTTACGAACGGACCAGTAGCATGGGCCATCGTCACATGGCGAAATTCGCTCGTGTTCCACTCATTGGACAAGGTCACCTCCGTATTCATCCATATCTTCCCACCCCTCGTGACTTATACCATTCGTTGGATGCCTGAACTCCAACAATCATTCGATGCCACTCAACGAAATGATCGCTTTCCAGCTCTTGCAGAGATACCCGCTATGAGTTTTAGGGACGGTGTGGTCTTTTCTACAATTGCTTACCTGATCTGGCAAGTGCTTTACTTTGTTTTCATCATCGTGAAGAGACGGGAAAAAGTTGAATCCGGACTTCGATTGACCTCGTACTCCTGGTTACTCAATGACTCGCAAGGACGTAAAGGTTTTATTCAGCACGCATCGTATGCTTTCGGTCCAAAGTATAAGATCTACATGTTCATGTTACTACAACTTGTTTACAACGTGGTCACGACTGTTCCCACTTATTTCCTATACAAAAGCTTCTGGCTGCACACCACTTTTCTTGTCGCCATGTTTGCTGCCAGTGTTTGGAACGGAGCTAGCTACTACATTGAAGTGTTTTCAAGGCGATACAACCTGGAGATCGAACAGATTATCAAGAAGAAAGAATTATCCACCAACGGAGAGCCCACCGAGAATAAAATAAAAAACACTTAGAAACATGTTCTACGTAATTCCCTTTAAAGACTCCATAGAGACCAAGCAGATCAGTATACCATCTCGACCTTTTTATTTGGGAACAGATATAGGAAAAATCAAGAGACTAGGTGTATCAAATCTCAATTTGAAATATTTACATGCCCTTGATGTACTCAGGGTGCTCGGTGAAAATAGTTTGAATGGTGTTGATGATTGCCTTAAGAGCGTTAAGCCAAGCTAGCATGATTGCCAGTGTTTCTTCGCTGCTCACTCCGATCTTCTCGTAGAAATCTTTGCGATATGGACAAGCCTTCATCGCCAGCTAACCACACCCGGTAATGAGTAAAGGCAGTTTCATGGAGTATGCCAAAAAAGACTTACCCCGAATACGCCGCGGACGACAAAGTTATGGTATTTCTTTAACGTATTATTGTAAGACGAGGTAAATGAAACAGTAAGTTCCTCTGAGGAGTTATCCAAGTTGAATCGTAAAGCTTGCTCGGTGAAATCCAGACCGCTAATGTTTAAATGATATAAGTCGTAGTTCCTCAATATGTATATAGTAAGCTTATTACCGAGATAACCACAACAAACCCTCAGTGGCCACGCGCTTCTTTTCAGGAGCTTCTGTCGCGGTAAGATTCTCTAAAGTGTCATTCGCAGTAGGATTGGCCAGGTAACGTGCTCTGATTTTCTATTAATCTGAGTTAACATTATACCCATCTAGATGGAGCTTTACTTCAATATTGCCGGTCATATCCTTGACAACCGGAGAGAAAGCAGTGGAATTAAGTTCGCCTACACGCGTTCAGAGTACTACTTCGTTATTGTTTTGAACTAACCGAATAGTGTGACGAGACTCTCGGTTGCCTCCAAAAATTGCTCAGTATCGATTCCTTTGGATGTGTCTACATCGACGTAGGAGCGCTTGACTGTTTCAAAGAAGGACATAATGAAGAGAGATGATGACGAACCAAGGAACACAGCTTGGCATCTAATATTCACCGAAAATGACACTCAGTCCGTTTATTGATAGTCCGCAATATAGGGGTCTGGACCCGCATAGCAAGAGTACAAACAGTAAACCCGTGTGTTTCTTCCATCCAAGGCAGCTTGGGATATAAAATTAGGAAACTCGGAAAGCATGACCGATACTTCATAAATATAAAGTTGGACCATGGACAGGATATGTAAATGACAATATACGTTTGAAGCTACAGTATCACATTCTTATTATCCTCTATGGCATCCATGTTCTATCCGAAGATAATATTGCAAAAAGGTAGGGGACGAGCATGGCTATATGCTATCTTTGTTCCATTCAATTAAGAAGGCTCTGAAGGGTTTGTTTTTCTGATACGTATTATAACATTTTGTCTTTGACGACGTTTATATGAGGAGATCGAAAGCACTTTCGTACAAGCGACATTAAGGTGACTGCGGGCCTCCATCACAGCTTGAAATATCAATGGCGTCTAACATATAGCTAGCGCATACAACGAAAATGCGTTTTAGACAAAGTGGAATGCAACTGGGCGACCCAAAAAATGTCACACTGCATTGCTATCAAAGCAAAGATGGTCATACTGATAAAGGATGTAAGTGACAGTAGTATGAAATAACTATGCGCAGTAATAAAGTGTAAATCCATAGATTACCTAATATATTCATTTTGAGAATATTTAGGCATTATTTGTCAAACCGACATCCACGTTTTTCCATCATCTGGGTAAAAAAAATGTCATTGCATGGTTTCCGATTGACTTGCAGTAGTTTCTTTCAATATTTTTAGTGTGCCTGCTATACTTTCTGTCTTCAATGAAAAGATGAACAAACTATAAGAGAATATAGGTAATGTTGCCAACCGGCGAGGTTAAAATTGCACAGTAAATCGAAATAATCCAACTAAAGGTGTCTCCAGATCGCAACTCCGAAGCTGCTTTAACGTCCTGAGATGTAACCAGATAATCTCCGGTTTGCCTTTGCTTTTCCCTTAGACATCGTTTCCAACGTCTGGAGTTTAAGTCAAAATACGAAAGTCAGTAAGAGAAACTTTTATACCAGTATAATTATGCCAATTAGAGCTTGTTACTGTTACAGCATCCATTAAGAGGTTAAGTTAACGTCAAGTGAACGGGAATCATCTTGATATCGATGGATAATAGAGATCTATGGTAGAAAGCTCGCAAGTTTGGAGCAGGACAAGTCGGAAATCAATTTTCTGGATTATAGCTTGTCGTTAATATCAAACATGAAATCACGACTTGTAATTATGTCATGGTTGATGCTTATAAGATAAGGAGGTTCTCCTATGTACCTGATGATGACCATACCCCACTTGCTTAGCAAGGAATCTCTCCTGCCACTCATCCAGCAAGGAGAATCGGAGTTGAAAGCATGCAGAGCTGCTGTCATGAAACAATGGGCACCACTTGACTTCCACAGCCCTGTGTTACTTAACGCCATGCTTCAGTGACACGCTGACCAGGACAATTACTTTGCCATATTAAATTTGGCTTGTGATTTCCTTGCATCAAGCGATGACCGACACCCCTTTCCCATGTGTAGGCGCACACACACACACACCACAAACACACACAGAGAATGATGTCCTCACGTGCTTCACTTTTCCAATTGAATTCCCTCCTCCCCCAATTCTCGCCGCCTTAAAGAGTTGCCATTTTTTCGTTGCTGTACACTTTCCCTTATGCTTCCCTCATCGTCATGTGGCACTTCTCACCCTTGCCGTTGGACAGCATTTATATATCTACCTTCCGGAGGGAAGTAACCGATCACTTAGCAACGCAATTCTGGATCGGCCTTGCCGTTTCCTTTGGCACCAACCTCATTCAAGCCTTTGCTATGGCCTATCAACGCAAATCCCATATACTTAATGATCAAATTTATCCCGTCGAACTACGAAAAAATGCATTCAAGAGGCCACTATGGCTCGCAGGCTTCATCGCCTACTTGGGTGCTAACATCATCGGCTCCATCTTCTCCATCGGCTATCTGCCTATCGTCATATTAGCTCCTATAGGTGCTATGGGACTGGTGTTCAATGCCGTAGCAGCAAGAATTGTACTAGGTGACCCGTTTACGAAACAAAGCATAATTGGTACGTTATATAAATAGCCGGCATGCTGAGCAAAGAAAGGCTTAACCTTCTCTTATTAACAAAAAAAAAGGCACGTTCTTAATCGCTGTTGGAGCTCTCCTAGTGGGTCTGTTCGGAGTGATACAAGAACCGAGCCATAATCTGGAGGATTTAATACGTTTATATAAGCGACCGGCATTCATTGCATACTTCAGTGTACTGGAGACCTTCATCCTACTTACAATCATAGTAACGCATTACCTTGAATATCTTTACAATCGGATCGAAAGAGATCCGACTTGCCATAGTGCAGGATCAGCATTGGGTCAATGGCTCTTGCGCGGAAACAACAAGAAGTACATTGGCATAAGGTAAACAAACCGTCACCTATGTGATATGCAAGTTGATGCATAAAATAGTTTTGGCATATTAGGAGGCAATGTCAGTAGTCAGAGCATGCTGTTCGCAAAAAGCGGACTTGAACTTATTATTCTTACTGTGGTGTACCATGAAAATCAACTGCAGCATTCACTTACTTGGATATTGTTAGTCATGTTGGTATTGACTGCTATATTGCAGGTATGCTATCCATGAGCAGATATGGGTTTAACTTTTCAACTGTTTGTAGCTTTATTATCTTAACAAGGGATTACGGTTGTGCGATACGGTGATCCTAATTCCTCTATCTTTCTGCGCATTCAACGTTTCTTGCCTGTTTAATGGCCTGGTGTATTATGATCAATGGGAGCGGTTACGGTGGTGGCAACTCTTGCTTGTCATACTAGGAGTGACAATTACTGTATGTGGTGTCTTGATATTATCATGGAGACCCGGATTCGGAGTTGATGATGCAGAAGACATGACGATCGCAGTTTTAGCTGAGAATGAATGTTTCACCGCATTGCAACAGGAAGAAGACGAATTAGACCGGGAAAACCTAGACGGAAGTTCTCAGGAAAGCCGGAACGATGTAACTGTGGTATTAGAACCTACGGAAAAGTCGCGTTTATTAGACAAACGGAGAAACAGATACACCGAGGCGGACGATTAATACCCGGGTTCCTGGTGGCCTATAGAGTATGATGTAATGCATGTAATTGAGTTCAAACGATCCCTGCAGGATGGGATATGGTTATGGCTGTAGCATAATAATTCATATCAGTCTTAGCAATAATTTGCACTGACAAGAATTACAGGTCTAAAGTTGGATGAATATAGAGTTTTCATTTCAAGGAAAAGACTAAAAAAGCATGCGTGAATGGACAGTGCGGTCTGCTGGCTACTTTAATCCAAAATTATGCATACCATGAAAGATGTCTATCATTATGCTTCTGTTAATAACAATAACGTGAGACCGCGTATTCTGGTTTCAATAATGGAAATTATTAAAACAGAGAGGATAATTCATCGCTTTCATTTGTTTACGCTATCGCCCACATACTACATCCTGACGAGTAACTGTAAAGAACAGTGAATACTAGAGTAGCCGCGCCACCAATCGCTTTTGCTTGCATGAATAACTCTATACATCCCACATGGTAAGTTAGACGAGCCGATTGGTGTGACCTATTAGTCTGTACAATGATTAAGTGGGATGGTGATGGATAACGGCACGGATGATGATTCAAGAAAGAGAACGCATTGATTGTCAGAAATCTTTAGGGGGAACCTGCAACATTACACTATGCATGAAACCGTAAAATCATACGCAGTTACTAAACGTAGTAAAAGTGAGCAAACAGTGGTAATCTTCAACGTCTTGTTGCAGATCACACAACAAGTTTGAAAACGAACACGCTCATCAAAGTCAACAGCATGGTCATGATTAGCATGCTACTTAGGATAGCTGGATTCTTTATGGTTCTTTGATTTACAGCGTGGCGGTTGACAGCTCTTGTGATATATTGACTTGCTTCTAGAACCTGGATCGGCTGGTTCCATCTTTATCTCTGGATTTCCAAACTGAAAAGTGGATAACAATTCCACCTAAACAATTGGTGCTGTGCCATTTGGGCGGCATACATGAGCTGTGATCCATCCAACTTGTTTCGGAGGGTAGTCAGTGTTGAACAATAGCATATTCCCCTTGTTGAAAAGCCGGAAGCGGGCAGTATGAGCGAACCGTTTGTCCTTTCATTTTATTATGGTCTTGTGATACAGTTTGAAATTGTTAAAACAGACAGAAGAATGGTATTTACAAAGCCATGTCGTGTTTTTCTTCTTAATCTTTACGACATGCCTCCAAAGAGTGGTGCATTTCCTTTCAATTGCTGCTGCAGTGGGTTCGTCGCTGACGCCAATGGCAATGGCAAAGGAGCAGGTGGTAAAGGGACAGATGTTTGAGGTGACTGTGAGGATGGAGGTAACGGATGAGGAGTAAACGGTGGAGAGAGTATACTATTTCGAGGAAGATTCGCTCTGAGAGTCGTATCTTCCATGACACCGAATGGTATGTTGGCTTCCAGGCGGACTACGCAACCATGGACAGTGTGATTGAGAGATTGAAAACCACTTAATGGCGATACGATGAGTTCGTATAGTTCTCGAATATCGACGGGGTTGTCATAATACATGTCAGTCATCATACGATGCAGCTGCACCAATGTGTGAAATTGTGGTGGACCCACAAAATATTTAGCTTGTGTGATCTCGTTCAATTTCAAGTATGCTGTCTTTGCTCTTTCAAGAATCAGCGAGTTGCGGTCAGCCTAAAAACTGCAGGTCAGCTGTGAAATGCTCTTTAGCGTATAGCTCGTTGTGGCCATACCAAGACGTCACCAAACAATCGCCCATGCACGTCGTTTGATAATGCTGTTGATGCCGTCCAACCTATCATTGTTATTCACGGAATCAGCAAAGAAACGGAGAAATCTGAACATTTACACAAATTACCATTTGTCCAGTTAAGTCCACCAGTTTCAATCGAGTACCGTCGGTCCAGAGGGCTGTCTATTTGGCCACGAAGTCTAGTATCGTGTTCGGGTTGTAACATTGGTATCGGACGATGATCTGATCAAATGATCACACAATCAGATGGATATCTTAGACACATCCCATTCCCACGTACCGCGATTGGGTTCACCAAACAAGAAGTTGGAGAAAAATGAATGACCTGGATCGCTCTCTCCCGTTGCTGACGGTCTTTTAATAGCTGAAGGACGAGGTTCCTCGGCTGTAGTCACAGAAGTACTATCACTGCTCGCTCTATTTGCCCCTGAGCTTACTGGACTACCGATAGGAGCAGTAGTAGATGACGTTCGACGACCATTCACCGGCTGTCCTATCGGCGCAATATGAACAGGCGCCCGCATGACCGGTTTTGCCGCGGATTTTGTTTCTAGTACGGAAGCACCAAGGTTACCAATGGGCAGCACACCGATATTGCCAGCCAATGGCCCTGAGTTGGTTGGACTTGCTGGATTCGTATTCTCCCGTTCACATCTTATGTTACCTATAAACAATACTTTCAGTAAGGATATGTACCGCATATCAGTGTAACCTACCGAAATCACTTCCTGGACTCATCAATGGTGTCGTTGGCAATCCTTGTAAAATCTCAAGGTTCGGAAGGCCATTGGGTGGTAGGAGTACATGTGACGGTCTCGCTGCTGTTCCGGCAGAGCGTAATGTATGCATATCCATACCCATTACACGTCCGTCACCAAACATACTGGCATTCGGACCTCGAGACGAACCTATTAAGGCATCCATAAGCTTACGTTGTCTCATTTCATCGGACGGCGGTGGATGAGTCCCAGAGGTGGATCCTGCTGAGCTACTTGCTTCAGTCGTCGATATTGCGGCATTCGCAGATTCAGAGGCTACGGCACCACTAGGCGTGGACGTTGTCTTAGGCGGTGTCTTCGCTTTCTGTCGTTCCTCCTGCTGGCGACGAGCAGCATTTTGCTTCTCTATCCTTGCCTTTTCCTCTTGCTTTTTTCGCTCCATTTCTTGCTTTTGCTGTCGTTCCTTTTCTTCTCGTTCACGACGCTCTTGCTGTTCTTTTTCCTTGCGTTTTCTTTCTTTTTCTGCATTACGTTCACGTTCTTCTTTTAAGCGCCTCCTCTTTTCTTCTTCTTTCCGTAATCGTTGTTCTTCCTTCTGTCGGCGTTCTTTTTCTTTCCTTAACCGTTCTTGCTCCTGCCTCTGTCTTTCTTCCTCAAGCTTTCGCTCTTTCTCAGCTTTAGCAGCTGCTTCTTCAGCCTGCCGCTGAGCCTCTCTTGCTAATCGTTCCTTCTCCTTCTCCTGCTTTATTTGCCTAAACATACTTAATCAACGCTACAATTGCTTTTCAATTTACCTTTTCTTGTCTTTCTTTCTCTCCTTATCCTTTTGCTTTTTCAGTTCTCTTTCCTGCCTTAACCGATCTTCCTCTTCTAGCTCTTGGATAAGACGCTGCTGCCTCTCCCTTGAGACTTTCTCTCTATATGCCGCCAGAACCCGCTGTTCAAACATGCGTGCAGCAAATATTTGAAACATTTTGCGACCTTCCTCCATACGCTGCTCCTCTGTTCGTGCATCCTATGGAACAGCTTTAATATTGCTGGGCTAAGGCTATACATATTTACCTCCTCCTCTTCTTCTTCGTAGGCTTCGTCATCTTCGTCGTCATCGTCATAGTATTCTTCTCCTTGTTCGAGATTAACCTCGTCCTCCTTTTGCATTCGCCTTTCGGCTAATCGTTCCATCATATCCAAGAATTTTTTGCCGTCGTTTTTCAAAAGATCGTCCGCTACTGTGAGAATGCCACCTGTTGTAATGTTCATAAGTTGCTTAAGCTGACCACAACTTTGCAGATAGTGCCATACCCTTCACAGTTAGACTATTTCCGAAGTTGAATTGTTCGCCATTGGTAATACTTGCAGTACGTGAAAGCTGTGTATGTCTTGTTATCTCGGATGTTGTGTAGTGATTAACATCGCCATAAGAGTTCCTTCCAGCATCGGACGGAATGTCTGAATGATCGGATTGACTTACAGCGTCGTCATCGTCGTCGTAAACGCCATCATACTCTTCATTATCTTCATCATCATCTTCTTCTTCCTGCTCCGCTTCATCCTCATCTAGATTATCTGTGTCTTCAAAGTCACCTTCATATAATGCGTCCGAAGCAGAGTAGGTTCCATACAATGTGCTTGACCCACCACATAACCGTGTCTGTTGCTGATGGTTTGCATATTGTTCTAGTTCTTCGTAATATGCGTCATACAGAACTTCCAACTCGTCCTCTATTGCCGTTCTACACTACATTCAGAGGATGCTCAATAAGGAACACTATTCATTACCTTTTCTTCCCACATACAGAACAGTTGCAGCTATGTTTCTGTTGTTCTTTCATCTTTCGAAGAACAGCTTCTTTTTCCACTTTGACCAATGACCGTCGTTCGTCTTCCCCTAACTGTAGCCAGAATTCCCGGATTCTTTGTCTCTCTTCCGTGTTACTCATACTGGTCCAAAAACCATCACTTGACTTGGCTCGACTAACAGTTGAATGAGAGTCTACCAGCCAGTGCGGTGATTTATTATCGTTGTGGTCGTGTTCTACGTCAGGAGATATTTTGGACTTATTTTTCTTCTTCTTCTTTTTTTTATTGGATGTACAAGAGTGTTCTTGTGTCATGGTCCCGTGATCATCTGTAGAAGGTTGGAGTCGATGGGCATTATCTTTGCTAACTTCGACCGGCGTCATTGTGGTAAGTGTGTCCTCAATCGTATTTCGAACTAATGTCGCTTTCTTCTTCTTTTTCGATTTTGGTTGTGATAACGTCGCGATCGTGTCAACGTTGGGTATGGAAGCTGTCCGAAGTGGAGTTGTATTGTTAATGGGAGTTTTGGAAGCCAAATGCATTGACTTTGTCATTTGCATGAAAAGCCAGATGAAACAAAGGTCGATCAGGAGCGTGATTGTGGGTAAAAGTAACACAGTTTCGGCAACGTTGATAAAGAGTTCGATAGCAAAAGGAAATCGTTATGCGATCTTTATCGAGTCCAGTACACTATGGATTCGTAGAGTTTCAAAGTTTAAAGAGGGACCAAGCAATGAAAAACAAACAATTACCGTGTCTATAACGCTGTATACGTTGTCGAAATTTTTCTCTTCTCCGTAAATAGTTACAATTAGGTTGATACAATAATCTTAATGCTATGGGTTTAGTGGGATGACCGAAAAGGCTTCCTGAGAAGTAAAAAAATTGTTGCAGAAAAGTGTGTTCGGGCTCACCCACGCTCGCTCGATATTTCAAGCGGGGAAATAAAAAAGCTAACAGCCCACTTGTCGAGTAAGATACGTCACGGCCCGGTTCGCCGGACTGCGCTCGGTAGATTGGAGTCATTCAACAACAGCCTTATCTTTTTAATTCAGACGTTATCTTTACGTTTCTATTATACTCGCTGTTGCTATTTGTGAAACATGATTGTTCTAGCGTCCATGAAAAGATCCAAAATACAAGTTTGTTGTGCTTGAACGCGGAATCAAGTCTGCGATATCACTGAAATGAGAAAATTTCAAAGCGTGATGCTAAAAGAATACAGGCAAACAAGTTGCACTTTTTGGTTAAGAGTATTTTGTTTACCAAAATCATAGTCGCATCTAGCAAATTCACTTGACGCATTTTGGAAACTGGGGCTGACGCTAACACATTTATATTAATTGTGGTGTTATAAGAGGTTGAATTGACCAGGCTTATACCTGTCAGAAGACTAACAACTCCATACCCAGCTCCCCGCCAAGCGAATGCAAGATGCATATGTAAGTTTTACTTTCAATGGCCTGCGACTTCAATTTTGGTAGGTTGCGAAATTATTTTGGGAGATACTGTATATGGAACTTACAGGTTTTTGCTAGGTAGCTGTGTCAGTTTAAAGCATTTTAGCGCCGGTGAAGAAATTACCTCTTCATGGACTAGAAAGTCTATTCTAGAATAGCGTAAAATATGTTGCATATACAGCAAAAATAGCAATCTAATTGAAGCGTTGTCAGACGGATAAGTATTATCAGTTACAACAGCTTCCTAAACATTTTGAAGAAACACTAGTTGCAATACTGTGGCTAATACTTGGAATTCGTTAGGCGCATCCAAAAGTTGTCAACATAAAATTGCATGAATTAGTAGACAGGCTATTCGTAAGGATTGTCGTAATAGTGACATTGGATATATTTTGGAAAAGGTAGTAAAATACATGCTTGCAATAGAGTGCATCTAGGTTATATAAATGTAAAATGGACAATAGCGAAATCGGATAATCAAATTGAAAGATACCTGAACTTGGCTTTGCTCGCGTTGTCACGGTAGTTAGCTCAAACACAGCTTGCGGGGCGTTCGAACGCAAGATTCGTGTGTCTGTGGATCATTTTATGCTATGATGTTCCTTCAAGTTTACCGCTACCAGTTCAATGTTGGTAATCTGAGTGCAAAGCCTGGGGATGAACGAAAGAACAAACAACGGAGGGATACACGAACGATTGAGCACAAGCGATTTTTTCTCATTTGAAAGAAAAGACTCAGGATGCGAAGTCCACTTGGCTTTTCGCACAAGCATGTTCATACAAAACAGAGCAATGGGAAAACAAAGCTGGAATATCATGGTATGAAACTATCAATACTGCGGAAACAAAATAGAAATCCAGATTTCCCGACTGAATGATCTTGAATGTCCACAAGTTCAAGCTTAGACAGCAATTAGGTTTTCTATATAATCTAGAAAGAGAGAGAATCAAAAACATTAGAAAGAAGTCGCGGAATTTGAGGATCTGATTGCATTAAAGATTGACAACACTGTATTCAAATGGAAGCAACGGAGCCAAGTTTCGTATCACCTTTCTTCATGTACAATAGCCTCCCTTTGTTTTGTACGCCTTGGCAATGCCATAAGGTTTGAAAATAGGCGACAGTTCGAACCAGCTAGGGAACAAGACTAACATAAAGTACTACATGGAGCAAGTGGGCTTTTCGGTCAGGCGGGAATATGGAAGTTGTACGAGGGCTGAACTAATCGAAGGTTGAAAATGACGAGGCACAGCGGAACTGATATTTTCCTAAATACACTTTTCTTTATGCCTTAACGATATCAAAGGACTGTCGCCTGCAACTGCAAGCGAGATCGACTAAAAATAAGGAACGCAACAAGAACGCTTGCAAACGGCCACACGTATCTCATACGGTGATGCAGACAATTAAGCCCGGACGCAAAGAACACGGCCCGATGTCGGTCAAGTATGTTTCAATATTTTTTACAAGAAGACGTTGTTAATTCAGCGCAACATGGAAATTGAGAAAGGAAATCTCACAGGAGTACAACACCTCCAAGGTGAGCCTACTTGCGATGCAATAACGCAACCGTATCGCCAGCAAACTAACAGATGCTAGCAGATGCTAGCACAGCTACATTATACATTTACCAAAATGTTCGCTAGCTTATTAATGGGATGACGGAAACCCTAGTGTTTCAGTTGAGAATGACGATCTCGCATAGATGAAGAATACGGCGATCTCCCTTTCGCTTCAAGGCTTCCGTTCCTTTAATAAGTTTGAAGTTAAAGAGGGTTGACGTTAGCGGAGTTATGCAGTAATATAAAACAGTACTTCGTCAGTCCATTAGGCTTCCAGAGAACTCTTGGACCAGATGAAATGGAATAAAGAGAGTGGCAATGTAGCAACTCAACAAGCGTTACGGAAGTAAGACAAAGTTCATCACAGCTACTGTACGAAGAGAGATATCTATATCAGTGAATTAGTGCACTATCTTTTTCCTGCTCTCATATTCGTCATATCGAGTAAGGATACCAAACAAACCGCGGTTGACTGATGAAGCAATGTAGAAAGCAGAACGACTACCTCTCGGCTGATTTAGGATAATACTGCAGCTTTCATTCTAGCCTATGCAAAAGCTATTTGATTCAGATCGAAGTTCGTATTAAGCTGTGATAACCTACCGGTGTGAAATAGTTCTGATGCGATGTGAATGTCAACACACAGCAAAATATATTGTGAAAGAGAATGTCCAAACGTCTATATACCTTTTAGCGCTTAGTTATCGAGAAGATGCTCCTTAAAGCTTGTGGATATAACCTGCCGACATTTAGTGCTGCGGGCACAAGCATATTTCTTTGTGCAAGACTTTCCATATCACGTACCTTTTAGTACGTATTCAGTTCTTAGGCAACTTTCAGCTGTGGACATGACACATAGAGCACTTAGACATCTTTTTTTTTGTTATCGTACCATCCAAGAGGGGAAATAAAGATACTCAATACGTTCACTGCCTTTTTTGTCTCGTTCGCCTTGATCAAAAAGGAAGCTCGCCAATCGGTCTATATTGAAATCGCCTGGGGGTTATAAGGATACAATATAAATAGAAACTAAAACACTAAACCTTTGCTTCTCATGTCTTTTTTTCCTGGAGAGCTCAACAACCCTGACATTAAAGCGATGGTAACTCCGGCTGAGCATGTGGTATTACCTCCGGTTGTTCGATCCAAGCAAATACAACCGCGTGATACACTGCCCTCCATCCGGTCTCTCTATCCTGAGATCGAAGAAAGGCGTCACCATTTTCGCACAACATCATTACCTTTAGTTTTACCTAGCGAAGAACAGCGATTATCCATGACGGTGTTATTAGATGCTATTGACCTCGAACAACGGATGCGCTTATTTTACAAAGAACAGTGCGTCAAAAGCGTTATACGTGATCATATGTATTGCCGCAAACCCAGCGGAAAAATGACATTCAAAGCGTCGTCGCGGTTTCTGCAACACTCGCTCAGGAGAAGATCCAAATCAGCACCAGGTGCCCCATTAGCCTATTATTACACCGCTTCTGCTCGTTGGTCTATTCCGGGGTCTGGTTTAAATGACAATATGCCTACGGTAGCGGTTGCTAAATCCATCGTTGAGAAGCACATTGAATGCGCTAGGAGAAGAGGTTAACATCTTTCCTTCTTTCTTTCTTCCATTCGTTATTTCGTTGTATTGTGTATCTTCCTTTCCTTATCATGTCCATACCACATCCTTCACTGCATTGTTCTATGAAAAATAGCTTGTATCATTTACTTCTTGACCAGGGATTTCCTTTTAGACCCCTTTGTTACAGTTTCTTATGTAAGATGATCATATAAAATAAAAAGAAACCCGGCCTTATGCATTGGACAGCGAGTTGTGCGCAACGTAAGTCTTCATGTCTAACATAGAAAATGTATACAAGCGTTTTAGCCAAACGAAGATTTGCCTCCGCCATGTAAAACCGTCTAACGATCTATACAATCTCCTGAATGCATAATACAGCTGTTTCGTACCATAAATAACTCTTTGAGCAAGACAGTTTTGTTAACTTTGTAGCATTTAATCCTACTTCGGATGAATATCGTGTGTGCAAAGAACCCAAGTAGTCTCTAAAACAACAACTACCCATCGCGTCGATGTATTGGAGATGAAACACGTGGCATGCGCACAATTTATCAACAATGCGTTTAAGACAATTCCTAACAAAGAGAATTTGGTAATATCATGCTACAAGTTATGTACGAGGATGCATAAGTCGTCCTTATTGGTTAGCATGTAGCATGCTGCCTTTACATTGATCCGAAATGGACATATATAGTTGCTCACCAGTGATGTCCTCTCATTATTACTTCAACCCAATGCCAAACTGTATGTCAACCTTATTTTTGAAACCATGCCAGCTGGCCTTTACGAAATTCGATAACATAAAGTAGCACTTTATTTTGATGCTTCCAGATCATCCTTCTTATGTATGTTGGGACTCTCATCCTTCAGTTGAGGTGATTCGGGTAACTGTGTATTACAAGCTTCTTGCAAAACCGCCTGTTCCCTAGGGTTGTCAATGTTGACTAACTGTATCTCGTTATCGAGCGATATCCGTGTGCTATCTGTATGGGTTGGCAGATCACGGGCAGCTTGCTTCCCAGCATCAGGCGTGCTAAAAATCGAGCCACTGTATTCTGCGATATCCTCCTTTGGTTGATCAGCTATTAATTCAGGCTTTCGTCTTGGTATTCTGTGTAGCAAGCCATATCCTACATCACATCCAAGCGAACCTGCACCTCCCCAGTCATGGTTAGGCACAATGATAGCCTACATTCACATCAGAGGTTTGAATATAGGGTTCGACGCTGGGTACGTTACTTCTCGGCAGCTATCCCATTCCGTATTGTAAATGTACAGACGTAGAGGCTTCCCTAGGAATTCTTCCACTAAGCTATAAAAATCATCTTCGCTTCTTAATGCCATATGCGGGCTTCCAATGATGTAGTCCGTATGAGGAATGATGCCGGCCATTTCAGCTGGTGAGTTAGCTGCCACATCTAAAACATGCCATACGTTTTCGCCAGCACGTTCATACGAGCAAAATCGGATGGAGCAGCCTAAAAGCATGGTTGACGAATTTCAACTCGTTTCGATTGCTTGCTATACCTATTAAACTCTTTTCATTTGGATCGTCTTTATGCCATTCTTTGCTAGGGGTCAGCATCAGTTCTACAAAAAGCACGCATAAGCCATACATAACCAAAAAGAGAGGGAAAGACGTTACCTCGAACAGTTTGATTTTTGCTGGAATAAATCGCCACAGGAATTGGTTTCCCTTCCGATGCTTGTAAAGTAGTTACAAGCGTTTGACTATCTCCACTATCCTACGTTTCTCTTCTTTAATTCTTCGGATTAGACGCGTAACATTAAACAGATTTACCAGTGGTATGCCGTTAATGCCCACAATGTAATCAAAGAACTGCTCAATTCCTGCATGGAAAGCTGGTGAATTTTCCTTGACCTGATAGATGGTAAGACCATGCTCACTGTTTAATTCGAGTAGCTTCTTGCCTTTAGTACATGAAATCCATACTGGCCACTCTCTGAACTTTGAGCTCCTCCCATGAAGAAAAGACTTTAAGAAGGTGCCGACTTTTCGGTCCCCGTTGCCAAAATAGCAGACCCAAATCTGGATCAATTATTTGCCGGAGCACAATGGGCAGTTTCTCATCTGTCAGCTTGATGGGTTACACTCTATTTAAGCTATCTATTTTAACGTAGAGATTTATATTCTATTCTCCTTATGCTTAAGGCATCTTGTCTAAGAAATAGTAGAGGAAGTGCTTTACATTTTCGCAGTTGAAATCCTTTCCACTCTGTGTTGACTGTCTTCTTCAGCAAGAAGTCCGCCAACAACTTGGTTTCACGTCCATAACCACAACTGCCATTATTTGATGATCAGCCACACAGTCATTAATGCTCCTATTAATCAGTTATCGCACGAGCTGTTACTAGCCATCGCTGCTTGCTTGCCAAGGAATAAGTTATGCATCCTTGTCACTGTCTGCCGGTCCTGGAATGTTGCATTCACGCCAGAGTTATATCGTTTGATCTACTTGAAATCCCAGACGCATTTCGAACTGTTTTTTAACACTCTGATTGCTCTTGCCCCACACAAGCGGCTCGACCATCACGTGCGGCAGCTACGGATAAAATATTATGGTACAGAGAGTAATATCTTACACGATACGCGACTTTTCCCTTTCGTCACGGAGATAGCAGGCAATGTTTTTGGAAATGAAGTTCTTATTCCGGTTATGAAAGAATGGAAATCACTTAGAAAGATAACGACAGTGTATGATGCAAACACAGCTAAGCATTTCCCAATCGACGTACTCAGAAACCAACTCACCACTTTATCAGTAAACGTGTCAGATGTTCGTGAATGGATTAATCTGATCCCGCAGCTTCGGAATCTAGAGGAATTATGTATCATCTGCAATGGCTATTCTTCGGATAAAACAGATAGATCTCTGTCATACTCTGATCTAGAGAATATGCACAACAACTTATTGCATCTTCGTAAGCTCTCCTTGGAACGCGTTGCCCTCAACGGACAACTACCAGATGTAATCATACATTGTAACACCGTGAAGGAACTATCTTTGCAACCCATCTCTGGTGATTCCTGGGGATACTACTTTGCAAAGAAGTACACACAGCTGCAGATACTGAATGTTTCTTGCGATACAGATGACGATGACGATTCGGAGTCAGCTATTCTTCCATTGATTAAATCATGCCGCCATTTATCCTACTTATTCTTGAGCGATGATGAACTATATCCCACCTGTTTTGATATACTCGGAGAGATTAACGCGCCGCTGACCGAACTTAGCTACACAGGACTCTATAATATATCCCAGTTCTGGAAAACACTTTCTAGCTTTCACAATACGCTTACGGACATCACAATCTCGGATGTACAGCGAATACATTTCAAGGAAGTGATCGCTCAATTGAAAGTTTGTCCAGCTTTGGTGGACTTACATTTGCGCCGATTTGATCATACAGTAGATTTAGATTGGGTTTTAGATGAACTGAACGGGTTGAAATCTTTGGAACTTGAAGCTAATATTATCAGTGTTCAGCAAAACCATTGCACCAGTATACACCGCCAATTGAAAACGCTCGTCATGCAAGGAAGTGATGTGGAGGACGAAGTTTATCTGTATTTATCCAAATGTTGTCCTCGTATTTCCTATCTTTCGTCCTATCTCGATTGTCCATACAGTTATCGATTCAGTCAGCGGTACAGCTATAAATACAGACGATCACGCATGATATATTATCCCAGACCCTTTCTTACTCAGCTTAACTGGTCTATCAACGGGCGCTATCTATTCAAGCTTACTCAAGTGGACAAAGCAGTAGCTTTTGGGTGGGGAAATAAAATCGACAACAGAACGATAGAACAGCTTGATGGGATGGAATGCACAAAGTGGCTGCTATCTCAAGATAGGACTATTAAGCAGTTGGATGCCTCCGAAGTGGACAATATTATAGCTGATCTGCAGAACGATGACGGTGAGAAACGCAGTCAGTGGTCAGATTTGGACATTATTTCGGTAATTTGCTATTACGCGGCTGATCTGAACCTGTGTAATATACCAAGCGACAAGTTTCAGTATGTTTAGATTAACTAGTTTTAAATTTAAGCCGTAATTCTGATTAAAACCATTGACTAATTCCATTGCCTGTTGTCTAAAGCTTTTGCGAGTGATATACGCGAAGAACCCAAATTAGTTCCCGTTTACCATGAAGCTGAATAAAACAAACTCTTCAGATCCATCGACAGCTTGAAATAGGAGCATAAACAAAGTACATAACGGAAGCGCCAAAGAAAACGACCATATGTTCCTTTGCAGTTTGCTTGTCGTTCCCTTGGTATGCATTGAGAATTTTCCGGATGAGGATCTTCACAGTATCAGATGTCCTTTGTCGGCAAGAGAAGGTGAGGGTGCCTGTTACGGCAGCTGTATTTATCAACAATCTTTGTTTCTATCACTGGCTCGAGATTGCTAGGAGTGATTCTTTCCTAGCAAGTCAGCAACGTAGCACAGCGGTTTTAGCATTTTTCAACAGACTTTAAGCGTTGTGTCTCTTGCTCTTTCTTTCGATATGACTAAACAGCAATTTCTTTTGGTACGATGAATCTCGCTTTTTGCGATCAGATTATTTGTTGATTTCAGTTGCACAAAATGGTTGCAATAAGCGGGGCCCCACTTCAACCAATACATGCATTCAAACGTTAATAGCCATAGCCATCACGTGGCTTGCTAACAGCGGGGGAAGTGTGTTGGACATCTAACATTCTATAAACAGAACGTAAATGGGATGGATGAATGTACGGATCATGTGACGAGCTTTTCCCGGGCGATACCCGGCTCTCTACCTATTGAGAGTGAGCTTTGGAAGGAGACAAGGATATCGCTTCCGTGATTGGCAGTTGCGGATGTAACATATGAACAAAACTGGAGCTAATAAATGAAGCAAGAAGTGAGGATGTTATTGAAAGTGTATTATAGAAGGCGTTCCCTCCAGTAGAGAATTCGTAAGCCAATGCATCCCTCCATCTTAAACTGAAAGAAAAAACCATGTTTCATCCTTACACGCTTATTCATGAACATCATTTGCACCCAGAAATAGAATCGGCCTTTAAAAAATTCCTAATGGTACCTTTCCTGTCCCTCACCTTCTCTCCTTTCTCTCCTTTGCACTCTCTCAATGGCGAAAACTCCATCCAATGATTCTTCCGAAGCCAAGCGTTGGCTCATCATCGGTGCTTATAAAGCAGGCGCCACAGAAAAGCACATTGCTCGCATAGCTGGCCTTTCAAAAGTTGCAGTACGCCATATCCTTCTCAACTATCGGCGAACTGGCTCACCTTCTCTGCCCAAAAAACCTTCACCAAAAGGTATCTGTTTCTGCTTTTCGTTTCCAAATCAATCTTTATTTATTGTATTACAGTGAAACGGAAACCGATTGTTGAGTACGACGAAAACGGTGAATTGGTTGAAAGCAGTGACGACAACGAGGAGGACGAAGAAGAGATGAAGAAGAGAGAAGTAATAGATAGCACCTCAGAACGACAAAAGAATTAACAAGATCAAAAAAGAGAAACACAAACAAAAAGAATATTAAATCGATGGTGAAAAAGCAGAGTCCAAAAATCAACCGCCAAGTAACTGCAAAAGATTTGATCGCCTATGTCGTGGACCAAGTGCGTAAAACAGATCAAGAACAGGTAAACCATCACCTTAGCTTTAGATAGTATGCACAGAGAAGCAAATGTGCACATAAGGATGTTCAAAAAAAATCAAATGTGGTATCTTTTACAACCGCATTAGGTAAAGGCGTCATCGACAAACGAGAACGTCGATAAACCGTTATGGCGACCGCTTACACCTCCACGCGATCGACGCACATCTTCTCCCTCTACTTCTTCCAATGCCGCTGGTGCTAGCACGTCTACCTACCTTCCACCCTCACCACCACTTCATGCCCACGGTGATACGTCGAAACAAAATCGACCGCCTGGAAAATACGATCAAACGATCCGCGGCTACGAAGTCTGGACCCATGAAGATGACATGGCCTTGCTGGATCATGTGCTCACACATTTGCAAGGTGGGCGTTGGCGGGACTTGGAAACAAAGCTGGAAGGGAGACATTCCGCACGACTCTGTTCGGATCGATGGCAGTTCCTTCGAAAACATATGCTAAAGGGTCTTAGCAGCACCAACCCTACCACTTGGTAATGTCCATAATGCTATCATACCGTTCCTATTACCCGAGTGGGACATACTTCCTCCCCCCTACTCTGTTCGCACTTCCCTTTGCTTACTTCCACTTCTATCCTGTGTTATGTGTTTCAATCAATGAATATGTTCTGTCCGCATAAAGTCTATATTGCTTTTGTTACAAACGATAAGTAACTGGACAATTCCTGCTTAAGAGCGCTTTTGATGAAGATATCAATGAGACATAATTTTTTATGCATTATATAGAAAAAGTGCCTTCTTAGAAATCTGGGGCCTGTTTCATTAATTTAGAGACTTCTCTGACAAAGTCAGGAACCATTTGTGGAATAACCGTAAGTATTGGCGGCTTAACGGTCATTTCATGTGCCACGACCGAGACCCTGTCATCGTCTGTTTCGCTGTCCACAGACACACTGCTGTGGTACTCTATCTCCGCGAAATCGTCCATGATCCTTGTCAGCTCCGCATCCCGCGGTAACAAATCGAGCAATTCATTCTCCTCTTCGGTGGACATGAGCTTCTGGCGTGTTCGTTCGAGATGTTGGAGCTTGCGGCGACGATGATATTCGCAGAGCTCGTCAATCTCTTTGCGCAATTCAGCCTCTTGACCTGGAACCACTAAAGCTTCCAAGTCAATTTTACCGGGTATACCAATAGGGACAAATGCAAAGATCTTGTCCACGTATTGCAAGAGCTCGTCAAACAAATGGGACGTGTCATTAGCATGCACGCTATGGACAAAGGAATAAAATTGCTGCTCATGACGCTCAACAAGCTGAATGAACGGCTGGGTGGTGTTTTGGATGTTGCGATTTTCCATATCATCCAACACCGAAAGAAGGTCATCAATAAATGCTGCTACATGCTGGATAGAGTCACCGATATTCGCAGCCTTATATACTTGGGCTAAAGGCTGGTAGAATATGGCAAAGAGCTCCTTGAGGAGCTCTCCCGTAACGCCTTGGAAAACAAGGCTCATCATCAACTCTCTTTCGCGTTTGCAAGAATAGAGCACCCATAGTTCGTGCAGTTTCCTTACAAGCTGTCTTGCTTCGTTGTTCCCTACTTCTTCAGCAAATGCAACCCGCATGATTTGCTCTGGTGCCAATGCAGGCTCGATTGTTTCGTTCTTAAGTAACTCCAACGTATCAGCTACAGAGGAGATCCCTAAACAATTTCTTTTTTCAACTCTAATTTCTTTCCTCTCAGTCCACTTGCCAATCTACCTTCAAAGTCAAAGTCTTCAGGACATTTTGTGTTAACTGCATTTCGTATCTTCTGACACAGTATCGGATCGTTGATTTTTTTCTCAAGGTCGTCGATGTCTTTCTGATACTCTTTCACTTCGTCATTCATATTGACAAGAACCAATCTATTGTATGGAATAGCTAAAAGTTAGATGGTATCCGCTCATGAAAAAAACACTTGCAACCAAGTTACCTTTGGAAAAGGCTTCTTCCACCAAAAGGCTGCGCTAGGAATAAATCCAGGATACCTTTAACCATAGCAAAGGGATTAGATAGCTTCAATAATTGAGCCGTGGTCCGATAAGGCATCAGGGAATGAGTCCGTCTGAGATGACTGATATTCTCGGCCGCTCTGTCAGACGTGACAAACTGTGTATGGAGGACAAATGCAAAGCTAGATGTACGAAATTCATAAACCGAGTGCAATGCAAACGAGCCGTGTTGACTCACTTGATCCTTCCCCACTCAAAGGCCTTTTTTAAGGGATCAGGTAAGTTCTGAAGCTGTTTGGTTGCTTTGATAGTATCAAACATTTCGATCAGACCACCAGGTGTCATCATTCGCTTTTTCAACATATCCAAGAGATCATTGAGCTCCACAATCTTTCTGTCCACTTCTTCTCTGAAGCGTCTTTCCTCCTCCATACGGGCCTTGTCCATATCAGCACGTTTTTCTGCATCGTACGTCTCCTCTCTATTGAGTGTCACCGGATTTTGGGTAAGGAACTCATGCAAGAGGTCGCTTTTTGCTAATCGAGGTTCTGCAGCAACCTGGCGAAGAAAAGATCGTAAAAGGAGTCGATCCTTTTCTCGATAAAGATGTCTCGTTCTATTTGCGTGGGACGAATCTCGTGCTTTGGCTGGTACAGGAGGTACATCGATGGTTGGGTAAGCGGCTTTCAAATCCTCGCAGAGACGCCGGAATTGGCCGTGCCGGCGTGCCACAAAGACAACACCTTCTTCTGTCTGGACTTTGATGACAAACTCGGCATGAAGAACCTCCCGTAAAGTACGCTTTTCGGTCATGTCCCTCACAGTGACGACGTTGATATCTAAGCCATTTGTACCCATCCACTCGAGGTATGCGTCTTCATTCTCCAACGTCTTTAGCTTTTCAGAGGTTAACGAGGCCAGTTCCTCATCTGTGGGCGACAGCTTGATGCTTTCCTCCAGACCTTGCTTTGTTTTAATACTTATGGATAGAGCGATAATAAGTAGCTTTTTAATTTTGTATATCAAGATGCGTCGCTGGGAAGCGCTTGCGTTTTTCTTAGGTGTGTAAGTTTCGAGCTCCAGTTTGCTAAACTCATCCAGAAATTGCTGACATTTGGACCAGAATTCTTTGTCATCGCCCTTTTTCAGCAGTGGAAACTCATTAACGAAATACCGAAAGATATATTGGAGAAACGGATAACTTGTCCCATCTCCTGCTTGTAAGGCAAGGATATTTGGTTCCCGGCGAAGCTGTGATAACTCTTTTTGTAGATGTAAGCTGATAAGCTCCCTCTTGAAATAGTGGAGTTGCTGTGGTGTCAGGTGCATTAATGCGATTGAAAAGAAAAGAAGGAGAACAAGACAAAAATTGGACTTATTTTAAGGCTGATTTATTGAAAGTCACTCGCATTAAATGTCACGTAACCATTCGTGATTTAACATTTCTCCTGCACTGAGTCTTTTTGTCATGTCCACTTCCAGCATGGGTGACAAGAAACTACTAACGCCATCGGCTTCTGAAGGTGGCATAAGGAACGAATCGTGCAGTACATCGCGTAGCCGTCGATATCGTAACTTCTTTATATGTCGTAATTCGCCTTTTCGATTAAAGAACTCGCTCGAATACTCGCCTCCCGTGGTGAGACTTCTTGGAACCACTCGCATTAGCTCAATAATTTGAGCGAGATGATCTATATCCGTTACAATGTTAGCTTAAGCCTCGCACATTACTCCTTAACGCACCATCATCTTTATTGAACTTTTGGCCCGGTCTTGGGTCAAACAAATAATCGCCTGTGAGCAACTCGAAAACCAAGCAAGCCATGCTCCATATATCTGCTCGATCTGTCCATTTTTGACCCACGAGCACTTCTGGGCTACGGTACTGACGTGTTTGAATAATATGTGTATAATCGCCATCCACCCAACACGCATTTCCCAAATCAGCAATCTTTACAACAATCTCCTCAAAAGCCTGAGAAGATCTGCCCGTTTCTGACGACGTGGCTGTGAAATCTAAGACTGATGTTTTGATCTTCATCTTCTTCGTATCACTTAGCGCCAAATCGGCCACTTTGTTCTCCAGACTGTTACGTATCAGTCAGAACAACCAGCTGGCTAATCCATACCACGCATAACTTACTCTTCCTCGGGTTTGCTGTCCCCTTTCTCTTTTGCTTCCTTCTCCTCTTTCTTCTTTTTCTTACGCCGTAATCGCTTTCTGCGTGAACTACTCATACCAGCTGTACTGACTGTTGGTTCTGGTTCTGTTGAGACGGACAATTGCTCCAACACTGCTGCTGTTTCTTGTTGTAAATATTCTTCCACGTTGGGGATCCATACCAACACGTTTTCTGGCTTTAGATCGGTGTGAATTACACCGCACTCACGATGTAAATAGTCCAACCCTTGAAGGATTTGTTTCGAAATGCGTTTGACGATCGGCTGCGGGATGCCGCGATAATTGTAACGTTTGATCAACGACAACAAACTCTCGCCGAGCACTTCAAAAGCCATACACACGTGTTTTCCATTCGGTCCTGTGTGCCAAAAATGGTGCAGAAGTTGTGCCACGTGCTGATATCCCGGTGAAGCAGGATTCGTCTTCTTTATCTTGTCCAACAACTTAATTTCTTCCAGGGCGCTCTGTGTAAAGTCCTTTGCTGACTTAACGATCTTCAATGCGACATGTGCGTTGAGACTGTGGTACATGAGTGAGGACAGCATAAACTAACTAAACTTACAGTGTATCTCGTGCCAACCACACGGTTGAAAAATGACCCCATCCAAGCTTTCTGACGATGATGTAACGTCCGTCGCCAAGCCGATCGCCAATGGCAACAGGATGGTATCCGCCTTTTCTGTAGTCTTCTAGATCTTCCTCGTTATCAGAATGAATCGAATCGACATCGCTGTGATACTGGTCGTCGTCATCGTTCTCCGTTTGTGCTGTTTGGGTAGGAGGGGACCCCATGACCATTAGCAGCAAAGAAGTAGAGAAGGGAAAGCTTGCTCCCGTGGATCGATTCAGCGGTGTTTTTTGAGAAGACAACAGTCCAGTCACGTCTTTTGTTCAGACGAGTCAAGCAAACTATTCCAATCGGTTTTGGACAGAAGCTTTTACTTTCGGCAAGGATATCTTAGGACAAGCAACAGAACACGGAGAAGGTGCTTGTGTGTCCCCGCTGTGCCTGACGTTTTCTCCTACTACAAGGAGATCAAATACGATAAGCTCCAGGTCACACAAATCCAATCTGTCACATCTTATAGTCAATACATGCAATAGAATTAACGAAGTGTCTAATATCAAGTATCAGCTTGCGGTTATCAAACTTCAACGGGCATCCTGAATACAGTTAACAAAGCGAACAAAGTCGAAATCAACTGAATGGAGAAAAAAGAAGCATATGAATTATAGAAATTAATGGCTAGTTCAAGTCAAATCCAATCACTTCGTGCTTAGCCCGGAATTGGAAAGGCCTGACGGCGGCGCAGATATAAAGCTTGTGCTATGCAAAACAAAACATCCTATACAAACAGCAACATCGATTCCTGTTATGTTTTCCATGCGTCAAGGAATCGAAGTTTCAGAATTGATCGCCATGAAACTTTCGAAGCTTGGCATTCCTGTTAAACTTTTAGTAAGACAATGACTTGTCTAGGGAAACAGTCAACGCAAGAAAAGACATTCCTCAGCTTAACTATCATGAGGCTAAACGGAACTCCGCGTATTAAAGTTTGCGACTCATATGCAACTGTCTAACATCAATGGCAAAGAATGGTTCAAAGTCATCTGCATTGGTTTGTTTATCATCGGAACTCACCCGCAGAATTCGTGGATTCTTGACTCATCTACTTGACGTAATCATAAGATCAACTTTGCTATCACTAATTCTAGGCACATAATGAAATATGCATAGAGTTAACAGCGCCTGAACACGCATCGATCCAGTCCAATCTTTCTTTAGGCCTGTGGCTTGCCTATAGAAAATTAAGAAATCATTACTGCGATCAAAAAGAGATTCCAGCGTCGGGAATGTGGCGAAATCGCTCTTCAACCACAGCGTCTCGGACTTAAGCAGCCATCGAGCACTTACATTGGATGTCAAGGACTTGCAAGCTGGCTGGATATTCTCAGATCCCTTAATACGATATGCGGTTATTGCGATTAAGCCAAACCTTTGGAGCTTTCGTAGCTAGTATGACATGATGGCGCCAATAATTCAAGGCCAACTGATCGATGTGACCTTTAAGGTCATCGCAGCAAACCATCACCGAGATTGCGCCATATTTGATGCAAGGATGATTTCGTTGACGTTTTTGTGAGATGGACTTCCACTCCCGAAATACAACTTGCATAAGACAGATTTAAAGTGATTCAAGACTACCTGCATGCTCATAGATTACACATTTCGTTCGTTAGATAGACGTTAAACGGCTCATGACAAGATATTCGTGCTATCGTGATACTTTTTCAGTCAGCTTATGAAATGATCAACTTACTATTATGGTTGATAAGACAAAATCAATCCTAATGCTAAATATGAGAATGTCCAAACTACTTCTTGCTTTTCTGCAATTTAAGCATAAGTATAACCTAATCCATATCCGGCAACTTACCTCTGGAAACATTAAATGTGGTCTTTCCATACGCTTTTCCTTAAGCTCTTACTTCATCTGATTGATCTCTGTATGACCACGCATTTTATTTTATTCCTTTCATCCCGAGCGGATCTCACTGTTGGCTGTGATGCTAGCACACTGTTGGTCGCTTTCCATACATGCTTATTCTTTGCTCTGATATCTTTATATAAGATGTCGCCGTTGTTGACCAACGTCTTCTTGCTAGATGGTCCTGCTGTCCGTCTTTCCCTGCACTTTTCAAAGAACAATATTGCAGAAATCAGAATTTGTTTCAGAAGCCTTCAACAAGATGAGCCATGCAATCTAGATTGTCGACACGATAGGGTGTCCTTCAGGGGCTATAATGGGCTTGAGCAATTTTTATCTAACTAACCATTACCCTGAACCTTGTATGCAGCGAACTGGAAGGGTGCAACCGATTCATATTTAGTTGTGTTTGGCAAACTTTGACAGATATATTACAGAACAAGAACCGTTTCATAACAGAATTGATAGGTTTTGGCTTTCGAGCTGAGGTCTCTACAGTCACAACAGCCTCGGTGCCAGGTATTGCTACCGTCATCCAGCACTGAATCTGCAATTGTATCATAAGAAACACTGTTTTACACTAATTGTGATCAGTTTCCATACTGTTGTCTGCTGCAGTAACGGGCTGACTTCACGATTTTCAGCTCTTCCTTCGGTTCAACACCTTTCACTGTTGGAGATGATTTTAGGATCCAGCTTCCTTTCTTTAAAAACGGTGAGTTCTTGGTTCCATTTTTCCCTTGTTTTCTGTATTCTGCTGGGCTTCGGCATCCTTAGCACGTTTACTGCATTTGTCTCTATATTTCTTCAATTAAACATGACGGATTGCCATTCAGTGACGTATAAAACGAAATAACAGAATGCTAAGAATAAGCGAGACTGAGAAAGATCTTCTCTATTTCACAAATGATTGTTCTCTAAATATCTTTAGAAACGCATGCGGGTAAAAGCGGGTTGGGGTAGTTACTAATATCTTTTGTAAATCCATACGATCGGTAATGACATGTTAATCTTCTGTTCCTTTGATATTCTGTATCCGCCAGCGTCCCGGCAACAGATGAATAGAATATGAAGATGTTAGTATAACCTGATCCATACAGTCAATATAGCCGATATGTTCACTGACAGTCTAGACCTGATGTTTTATCCACTGAATATAGTGATGTAATCATGTCAGATATGACATTCAGTATATCAACTTAATTGCATCTTTGTTTTATTTTCGACCGTAGGTTTGGATAAGGATAGGGTTGAAAATTCGGATTTTATTAGAATGCCAATGAGCACTTGCGCCATTCGGCCTATCTACTCTAACCAGATCGAAAAGAAACGTATAAAGAACTAAAAAGCCGTTGGGGCTCTGAAGGGCAAAAAATGGGGAGAGAGAGGAAATAGCGATACAGGATAAAAGCATTTAGGAAACAACAATGAGCCACAAAGAAGGGTGGGGAAAGAGCGAAAAGTGTTAGGGGGACGAGTGGAGGAGAGAGTTGGCGGGGAGCAATGCCAGCGATGTACATGGAGCCTCTGATATCCATCGGAGAAAAGGGCTAGCTGTTGAGGAATCAGAGATCCTGTCATCCGGCGGGAGGCAGAAGCGCTGTATATGGAGCAGCAGGGAGGAGAGAATGGGCCGTATGCGTTGCAAGTAAAGTTTGTTGTTTCGAATGAGGTGGACGGGTGGGAAGCTGATTTAGTGTGTAGGATAGGGGATCAACAACGACAACGGCTACATTCAGTTGACGATGGGATTGCAAACAAGATATCGCGTGGGCGCGGGTGAGATGGGCTTGTTCGGGCCAGTTTGTACAAGGCCAAGGCTTGCCAGTGTTTGAGATTGGGAGAGCGAACGGTAACGGGCCGTGAGTGACCGCTGGCCGGGTAGGCGCAAAGTCAAAGGCAAGAGCTATACAGAGAGGTGAGGATCCACAGTGCCTGGGTTCGGCCATGCATGGGCATCAGGGTGGGAAGGGAAGGTGATATTGCGAGCGAAGAAAGACCGTATAACTTGTTGCTGGGATTGTGCTGCGAGGAATGACGGTTGATGAGATTAATCCCTTTCTGACGTTCAGAACGTCGGCTTTGGGGAAGGAGCCCAAAGCCGGTGATCAAAAGTGTACGCTTCAGAAACACGAAGTTGTCGCCAGGTGGAGGACATAGAGTGATGGTATGAGGGAGAATTCCCCAGTGATCTGAAGAGGCGGTAGCAGAGAAGCAGCTGGTGAAAGTAATTCTAACCGAGACCAGTAGCGTCAGTTCTATGGCCTTCACCTCCCGCCACTTGATGGGCTGCGCGGCTCCGTCGTTTGACCATACGCCTTGCGCGACCTGCCTGGCGTGGATGCCTCCCCATCCATGATTGCTTTCGTCGACGTGGGTAACGTGCCTCGGTTGGCTTGGTATGAAAGGTCGGCCATTCCTGTTCTCCAGGTTCGTTAACCACCACCGAAGTTCTTGGCACTGGCTAGGGAGAGGAATTGGCCCTGTCCCTAATCGAGCGGGTGCTTGACTAAGCGGTTCTTCCAGGACATAAGATGCTGAGTGTATAATTTCGCTGGGAGTATGGTCGTTATTATTGCACAGAGTCGCATGGTCAGATTGTGGAGTACCGGAGGAAACCATGCGAGTGCTTGTGGACAAGTATGTGCAAAATGGCGTCCGAAAGTATCCAAAGACGTGAGGAAATCGTTGCGATGGAATAGGCGAATGACTTGCTGGATTATTTCCATTCTAAAATGCGGCGGTATAACATACTGCTTGTGTGCTTGAAGGTTGAACACCGGATGATGTCCTCCGTTGAGCTTGGGGATAACAAAGAGGCGGCTGGTGAATCCGGGCGTCATAGGAGATGGCTCTATTGACCGTTTCACCAGAAGCTCTTTATCTCCTTGCGTAGAAGATACCGTTTGTTCTTGGTTGTAAAGGAAAGAAAGCATACTGTGATATGATACTGGAGGGCGACGTTGAAAGTGTATGCGAAAACCTTCCTTAACAAATGAATGGACCCATTTGCTGTCAGTCAAGCGAGCCCATGCGGCGAAAAAACGGTACAATCGGCCACCTACTGGAGGTGCTCGTTTGCACTCGCTTTGTCCTGTCTCGAGGGTTGCGTATGACGGAAGGGGTTGTTGGTATTGTCGCGTTTGCGAAGTTGGTTTCGTCTGAATGCTGAGATGGGAGGTCCGCCATTGCTGTTGTCTTGTTGGTTGAATAAAAAAAGCTGCTTGCGAGGACTGCGATATTGTGCTTCTCGCAAAGTTGTGTGGTACGCACTTTACTGATTAACTGCCTGTTGGAAATATGAGCGAGCCATGATGTAATCTTCCTGGCTAGATGTGAGCTTTAAGAAAGGATTGATGGCCCGAAGCGCGAGATCATTACGAGCGACGTTGGCAATGTCACACAAATGAAGGACAAGTGTGCCAACGTCGTTGATAATTGCGAAGATACCTTCAGCCTCAGAAGACGGAAGAACGCGCTGTACCTCATACGCGAGAACATCCAAAGGGCGGAAGACTGCAGAGGCGTAAAATTGAAGTCCCCGTAGAGTGGCATCCTCTCGTTGCTGTCCTCGTGAGAATTTGCGTGACGCTTCGGGTAGTGCGGTCGGAGGAAAGTACTTGAAGCCCTGCATGGTTGGATAGCGATCCACAATGGCTTTATGCTCGTCATCAGATAGTGTTTGACTAAACACCATGTTGGCCAAGGTCGGGGCCAGCTCAAGCAGTGTAGCGTCAGGCTGCCATGAGTAGCTTAGACCCGTTGCAAGGTCGTGCAACTGGGGCTGGTGTGGCACCGAACCCGAGCTCTGAGGTGAGGATGCTTGTTGAGCCAACAATTGCTGAAGAAGTTGGCCTTGATCGAACATCTGTTGCGCCAAAGCGGTAAGATCGTGCTGTTATTTATTATTGTTGTTGCGAGGCATCCATGAGACACATGGACTAGAGAAACTCCTTGATTGCGGCATTGACCGACGACAAAAAGATGATCAATGTTTTTAGATAGAATATAGAGCGCTTTATATAGCTTATATGTTTTTATCTTCTGGAAATTTTGCGAATAACGGGAGATGATCACCGCAACTCTAGGCTGATGTTTGGCCCTCCGGACAAGAAGTCAATTTACAATGTTGTATTTTTTCACATGGGGGTCAGTAACTCCAAAAATACTAGTCTGAGTGAGCGAGTCTCAGCGACAGGTGGAAGAACAAGTGCATATTGGCTCAATTTTCCCTTACGGCCTTTATCCTTCATCCGAAAAAGACTGACTGTTCCACCGTTCAAAAACTAATTCTTCAAAGAAAGTTGGCACCGTTTTACCAAGGTTTGTCTTGCCCAATGTCAAAAGAAAGTTGAAGTGGAGCTGATCATATGTAGGCCAATACGACCCTCTTCAGCCTCCAGAGTCATTCAACATGTCTTCTGCATTGCAATCACATAATCGTACCAATCCTCCTTGTTGTGATCCTGATCATGAGCAGTTGAAAAGAAAGTGAATACTATTTGCAGATGTTATAGAATGCCACATATGCTTCCTCGTGGATGAAACTGCATAAATTTTAAGACTTTACTGCAGTATCATGGAGAAAGGCATACCACATTTGGCTCAATTGACATGGTTAGAAAACGAAAAAGAGTTAGCCGTGATAGTCCTGACGTTGTTCTTGTTGGTACCGATCATCCTTTCTGAATGATTTCCACTAAAAGTTTCATACCATAATCATACGGTTTAGACCATGTGAAACTGGTTTGGCAGCAAAAAGGTCATCAACACGATTTGCTCCGGACATAATTTTTCTGATCGTGCTTCCACAGTACAGCCCGCCTTTGTTGGGTCTGTTCCGTTGCGTCTTACATAGCTGCAGATGCTTATAGAGATTACCTATATGCGATAAGGGATATCGATATGGATCTGGAAGAATGGATGCGGATCGACGCTATTTAGCAATCGCTGGTGGAACAAGAAGTGCGACAGAGTGTACAGGCTACACAATCATCTTCTCGGTCCAATTAGTGATGCGTTGTTGTGCAATGGTGGTAATAAACCTGCATTATCCTCCATCTGTATTCCTTCCACGGATTAGGACACAGCAACTCCAGAATACCGTTATTCTCGGCATCGCCATTTGGTGCACGTTAGCTCTCTGAACAGGATGGGTCTGAAGCAGCTCGAGAGAAGGATCATGACCGGCCGAGATGGTCAGGGTTTCCCAAAAATGATTTCGCAATATATGAAAATCAAAGTCGCAGGCCATCGGAATTAATATGAATGGTTAGCGTCAAGTTCAGTTGTCCATATCTTATCGAACTTGTAAATCGCCATATCCTGAATTAGTGTCTATAAACCCTTGCAGCACCAAAAGTGATTTTCACTCTATAGAAGGACAGGCAAAGGACCAAAAAGGCAAAAATCTGGTTAATGTGAATAAATGGCATACTGAAGCAGCACTCTGCTTTAAGTAAAAGCAAAAAAAAAACTTTTGGAAGTAATCTACATTATAAGTCAATGCATACTTCATTGCTTGACTGAGGTGGAATACCAATTCAGCTAAGATAAATTTATCCTACATATTGGAGAGTGATGCTTTGCAACAGAGTTGAATGGTCAGGCTTTGAAGCTAATGCCGTGCAAACAGCTCGTGATTTTGATATTGAACTTCCCATATTTATAATATATCCTACTATGATATCCGCATGGATCCTGTTGGCAATTTCTCGTTGTATATAATGCGTGTCATTGCTGAGATGCGGGCCTATGTTGCAACGAGGGCGTGTGCGTTTGTTAAGGCCAGCAGCGGAGACGTGGAAAGTCACAAAATCCCGACGATGACCATGGATCTCCCTTCCACTCTTCTTTCTTTTTTCTTCTCTTGCTCATACTTCCTTCATTACCCTCATGTCTAGCACTAGTCCTTTGGAATCCGCAGCAGGAAAACGTATTGCTCTTCCTGTTCGGGTTGAGCCCAAAGTTTTCTTTGCTAATGAGCGTACTTTTCTATCGTGGCTCAACTTCACTGTCGTCCTTGGAGGTCTTGCTATGGGTCTGTTGAACTTTGGAGATCGTATTGGTCGTATGTCTGCCCTTCTGTTCACCTGTATTGCCATGGGTGTGATGTTATATGCCTTGTACACGTTCCACTGGAGAGCAACAAAAATCAGAAACCGAGAAGCTGCTCCATACGATGATCGTGTCGGACCTACTGTTCTCTGTATCTTTTTATTGGCGGCCGTCATTGTAAACTTTTACCGTAAGTTCTTTCTCCTTTCTTTCTGGCAGCTTAGGATACTTAACTTTATTTATTTGTTTTAGTGCGCTTAGATGGGAACGACCATTTGTAACCAAACATCTCAGTCAAAAAGTAGTCACCACATTCATCCTTCGCCTCGTTTTAATTCGGTCAATGATACCTTGATTAAAAAAAAACCTTCTGAATAGCAAAGTGTGTCATTATCCAATGAAAAAGAACCATTCTACAATGCGGGTTTTTAAACAGGGTGATCCAATCAAACAATATCTGCGCTTTACACGTGTTGACGACCGTGCGTCTAGATCGTTCATGATCTGAGCCCAAGTCTTGACAGTTTCCCCGATGGATATACTGTAAATGCTGATTTATCGACTATCACACAACGATATACGTATTCATGGTCTTGCAGCATGAGAACTGAATCTATTAGTTTTACTTCTCGTTAAAAACTGGAATCTGAGCGGGCGGAACGAAGTCAGTCGCCTGTAGCTTGATAAGCTATTCCTTGCTATTACCTATTGCTTTACAAGCTTCAATATACCAGGACTAAACGTCAAAGCGCGAATAGACATGAGTTATCTATAGTCCTGGTAATAGACCGTGTTAGTTAAGGCGCAAAATCTATGGAAAGCCATTCTTCTTTAATTGGGCGACTCTAAAGCATGCCCACACTTGCCAATATTGAAAACTTCGTTTATTGACTGGAAATTTAGAAGAAGCGCAATGACAAGAATTGAATAAACATGTTTTTAAAGCACTTAACAAAGGCGTACAAAATGACAACGGCTGATGGCTTGAGTTTTAAATCAAAAGTTACATGGTGTATTGGAAAAGCTCGTTTGTGCAACAGTAACCCTGACGTTACACTGTTCCAAGTTAGTTTTAACCCGACTTGACGAAAATGAGCAAGCGATCTTAAAATACTGAGCCTCCAATTTCGAACCGGAGCAAGCAAGCGAAGATAAGCCACGCTATCTACATCCAATACAAGGGTTAGCTGTGCAGAAAATGGTCTCTTCATACACTTGAGCCCAGAAAGAAAAAAATTTATATTATCGTTAAGTTTCCAAGAACATCGTCTCTGGAGATGAAAATAAGTCATACAAGCATGCATGGACTAACCGATTTGCTATTACTTTATTTTGCTTACCCTATTTCTTGCAGTTATAGTCTTAATCTGGTAATAAGGATATCACAGGCAGTGTTTGCAGGCACAGGCAGTGTTTGCAGGCGACAGTCTTGGGTTAAAACAGCTTATAGATAAATTACCTTCCCACAAGTTGGATATCTGTCAATTATTGCATTTATTTGGCCTTTTTCTGTGACTGCTGAAAATCTTTGCCTCAAATGAATGAGTAAGGATAATATAGGCATTTGGGTAATTCCTTATGCAAAATTATTTGATTCAAATTTTTTGAACGTCAAGGCATGGCCTCTGCTGAAAGACCTTGGCTGGATCAAAGGCAGTGGGATTTGATTGAGTAGAAAGGTTTCCCTAAAGTTGCCTACTTTGCGACTTTGGCGAGATCGCGGATACTTTTTCACTTCCCGCTTAAGCTGCTGAAATCTGGCTGGTTGGGATGCATTGATTGCTAGCCTCCATTACCCAAACAAGAAAATTGAAAAAGAAACTGGTTTCTAGATATTACAATACAATAGACTTCATGTTATAGTCTGCTTATAGGTTGTTACATTGCCAAGATACTGATACATCTCAAACCGCGTGGGAGATGCTGTATACAGCTTTTGCAGTTGGCATAAAACAAATAGCCCTAAATGGCTTTGTGAAGGGGCTGTCACAGAGCCTTTTAAAGCAACATTAACTATTAAAAATGCCGTTCGAAACCAATGTCATGAAAAATTATAATGAAAACGAAAGCGGAAAATGCGATACACTGGCGTGGGGCGCAAACAGTGTCCAACACCAATCATGTAATTGAGCGTCTGTACGACCCGACAATGAAACGCTTCAATCATTGCCAATACTATTTCTCTGCTTGTTGTTTACGTTGCAATGCTTGCATTGCAATATGAGGAGTTATATGGGTTCTGCATGTCGTTACTAGGTTCCCTAAATAAACAAAAAGAGTATGAGTCATTTTGACACATAACATATCTCCGTTTAGCAATAGCCACATCATACTCTTCATGTGGGTAAGATTCTTAAGTGAAGATGACAGTAAACTTGAAACAGACAAGTTTTGAGCGAAATGAATCGTTCTTAAACTGTGTTCTTACTTTGTCGCTGGGTTAAGTAAAAAGCGTTCCTTATATTTATATCTATTCGCTTATGTTTAGTTCGGGAGACATGTCTAAACGTTAAAAGCGGTCTGGTCGGTATCGGCAATCTGACTACGAAATTACGGAAGATGATTGGATGGTTTCTCCTATCAGTTTTTGCACATCTGCTGAACCTCTGATCTATACGCACTGACTTCTATCGTTTTATACAACTTTGAAGGCTTTTTTTGCATTTTTTCTCTTAGTTTGATATATTATCTACTGTTCATATCAGATTCTGTTCATAAGCTTACCCGCCATGTCCAACCGTCAAGACTCGGAAAGTGACCTTGAATATGATCACGATCTTAATGTAATGGATGAGGATGATGACGATTGGTGGGATGCTGAAGATCAGACCCAATCTAATGCAACAGCGGTCGCCAATGAGAGAAGTGGAAACAATTCGCAACCCAGAAACGGCCTTAATGAGGCTGAATTACGGAAAAAGATGTTAGAAATTCAAAAGGACAGTTCTATTCATCCGAAAGAAAAAGCACGAATGATGCAGGTAACAGGCGAATGACACTTTTGCAGTGCTTTTACGGACTATGGTTAACTATATATTGTGTTTAGTACTTGATACGCCATGGCACTATACCACCAGCAAGTTCACCATCAGGGGAAACGTCGTCTGATGACAGTGACACTACGGCTACAGATAATGGATATTCCATATCTTATCAGGTAAAGAGAATGAGAAGATTTGCGAGGCGTTGATACAGGTTTGATAGAATGAGAGTAAGAAGATATTGGGTTGTAAGCATTATCAACGCAAATGCAAACTACAAGCAAATTGCTGTGGTAAAATTTTCACATGCCGTTTCTGCCATGATGAAACCACGAATCACTCCATTGTCCGGTAATTACCGAATCGATTAGCGATATTATGGATGGCTTATCCGAATGGTTGCTTAGTACGGATACTAAAAACATGCTGTGCATGCTGTGTCTCACTCTTCAGCCAGCGGCACAAACATGTAGACAGTGTAAAATCGAGGTGGCGCGCTATTATTGCGGAAAGTGTAAATTATGGGATAACGATCCGAAGAAGTCGATATATCACTGTGACGATTGCGGCATTTGCCGTCAGGGGCAAGGTCTTGGACAGGATTATTTCCACTGTAAGACATGCAATGTTTGCATGGAGTTGAAGTTAAAGGATAATCATCGTTGTATCGAACGAAATCTCGAGAGCGACTGTCCTATCTGTGGGGAATATATGTTCACAAGCCTATCGAAAGTCATATTCATGGTAAGGACGGTGTTAGGTACGAACTGACTATAACCATACACGCTGTATAGCCATGTGGACACTGTATACACAAGATGTGTTACACAACGTATATCCAAACGGCGTACCAATGTCCCATGTGCCTCAAGTCATTGGGTAACATGTTCACTTATTTTGCCCGTTTGGACCGCGAACTTGAACGTCAATCTATGCCGCCGGAATACGAAAAATACATATCTCACATATTTTGCAATGATTGCGAACGTAAATCACCCGCAAAATATCACTTTTTCTATCATAAATGCGGTCATTGTCGTAGTTACAACACCACAGTGCTTAAAACAGAGAATACAGAAGAAACAGCAGCTGCACAAGCCAACGGAGAAGATCCTAAGCCTACCAGCAGCAGTATGGCGGAAAGTACTACAGAAACGCTTTCAGCCAACTCAGATCAAGAACAGATCTTACAAGCGAGTGGAACACCACGCAACGGTTCTGCGGGTACCTATATATCATCTCTCGGCGTACGGTTAGCATCCCTGCAAAACAACGACTATGATTCGCCTTCTAGTTCCTCGTCACCTACTGCACGTAATCACGTGGAGTCTAATGATGGATGATTACTTCAAGAACGTTAACATCAAATCAGTATATACACAGAACACAATAAATGTTTGCTCTTGATGCGTCCAAGAAACAGGGTAAGACCAAGGTCGGTTTTGGTTGCCGCGTGATCTCCCATCACCATGGGCAACTAAGTACATAGGCGGTAAATTGTGGAAGGAGTGTGAAAATGCTTAAGATCTTGTGAAGGGTTCTTTTAACGAGCCTGATATTCATATGGTGTCAGTATGAGGAAGCTATAGTAGAAAGGGGTTGATTGGCCAGCGCTGTGTGAAAGAGCAAACACGTCGCGTAAAAAGCAAATTTCTCGGTTTGAGACGCGTTTACACTGGCAGAAGTCCGCATGTCCTGTGCATTCAAAGTTTAACATCCTTGCTTAATGTATAATGCGGGATAATTATGACGAACACCTAGTTTGGTTTCAAAAAAATGTGTTACCATACGTTTGCGTACCTCTTCATGAGTCTTTTGTCATACATCCTGCTCATAATGGAATCAATACACCTTTGACCCAGGCACAAACACCTGTTACGGCAAGGACGCCTGTTCCTGCCTTGAATAAACAGCTGAATGACAACAACAACAGTGATTCCATGGATCCGTTTGCCGACACTCTAATCGTTCGACAGAAACGGTCATGGATCGAAGTTGATAATGAACAGAATTACCATCCCGTACACCCTCCGACAAAAAGGTCTGATGTTACCACGAAGCCACGACGTCAAATGCCTAGCCTATCGAAATCAAAAGTTACCAAAGATACCACTCAAAATTCCTATATAAGCATTGATAGCATTCCCAACACCACATCCAACCATTCTGTAGACAATATATCACCTGAGCCTCAACATCAAGCTTTCGTTAACCCAACCCCAGCACTGATCCACGAAATTGAGGATGACCCGTTCGAGGATGATAATATGTTTGATGCAAATTATGATATACCTATTGAACTCATGGACGATGACTGGGATAGCCATCTTCGTCAACATGAACTTATAGACGACACACCGGTACGTTAATGTTTTGCTTTTAATAGTTAGCAGCGCTCACCAAAGCCCTAGGCACCAGAAATTCATTATCCTCCAGCAGATGATGAGCCTATACAGATCCTAGAACCTATGGATCTGTATACTACTGAACCAGAGGTAATGTGAGTTGGAGTGCATCCGATTTATTTAATAAATGCATAGTCTCCGGCTAAGATGCCATTAAGTGAAATGAAAGTGAAATTAAGCGAGCTAGAGGCACGTGAAAACACTATCAACAGGAACCTTGTAGAGATTATGCTCTCTGCATCTATAGACAAGGAAGCTCAGAGTAGACTTCTGGACGAACGGTGAGTTCCTAAGCAACTGCAACGAGTTTTGACCGACCGAAAATGTAGAAAATCCATACTCGAGAAGATTGAAGATCTACGTCGTCAAATTGACATGGCTCAATCAACTGAACCCACATTAGCAACACCGGCGTATAGTGCTGATTGCATCATGGATGAATACGGACCGGCATCGACCAATTCGTTTGATCGAGAGCCTGTTGTCCGATCCCAATTTTTTGCATCAGATTCTACACGACCACCGACTACCCCTCCCAATCATAGTGCAGAATTTACGAGTTTATCGGCACTGCGTAATGCAAGTACTGTAGAGGATTCTAGCACAACATATGAGAAAGAATCGGAAAATTACCCCTGGTCTCGAGATGTTTGGAAAGCATTGAGGCAGAATTTCAAGCTTACAAACTTTCGGCGGAATCAATTAGAGGCAATTAATACCACACTGAACGGTGAAGACGTTTTTGTTCTCATGCCTACAGGAGGCGGGAAGAGCTTATGTTATCAACTTCCTGCCATTATCCAACGATACAAACGACGGGGTGTTACTTTGGTGGTTTCCCCGTTACTGTCACTTATGCATGATCAAGTAACTCAACTTGTACAAAACAAAGGCATTGCTGCTGCTCTACTTAACAGTCAGATATCTGCGGAACAAAGAAAATGGGTCTATGCGGAACTTGGACGAGAAACTCCGAGGATGCAGCTTCTATACACGACGCCTGAATTGCTTCAGCGCTCGGGTGCATTGCACTCGATATTGGAACGACTACATCGTCGAAACTTATTGGCACGGTTTGTGATCGATGAGGCTCATTGTGTTTCTCAATGGGGTCATGACTTCCGTCCGGACTATAAAATGCTCGGCAATCTTAAAAATACGTATCCTGGCGTACCTATTATGGCGCTTACTGCTACTGCTAATGAGATGGTTCAAAAAGATGTTTTACATAATCTTGGAATCCAGAATTGCAAAGTACTTAAACAAAGCTTCAATCGCTCTAATTTATCGTAAGTGATGCCTGTAGAGGATCTGATTGAATACTCATGGATTCAATTAGATATGAAGTGGTTCCAAGGATTGGGAAATCGCAGTACGAAGACATGCATAGGTTCATTGCAATGCATCCAAGGCAGTCAGGCATTATTTACTGTACGACGCGTCGCCACTGCGAATTAGTTGCAGAAACACTTTGCAAGGATTTTAACATCCGTGCGAAATTTTATCATGCGGCTTTGTCTTCTAAAGACAGATTAGCGATTCAACAAGAATGGCAGTCAGGCCAAGTACAAGTTATTGTTGCCACCATTGCGTTTGGCATGGGTATCGATAAACCTGACGTTCGTTTCGTGATTCACTACTCAATGCCATCATCGGTGGAAGGCTACTATCAAGAAACGGGTCGCGCTGGTCGCGATGGGTTACCAGCAAAATGTCGGCTTTACTACAATTATCGGGATACAACAACACATAGATTACTTATTGACAGAGGAGAAGGTGATTGGCAACAAAAGCAACGGTTACGGGATAATTTACACAAAATGGTTCGGTATTGCGAGAACAAAACGGATTGTCGCAGACAGCAAATTCTTGGATATTTTGGAGAATCCTTCTCCCCATCCCAGTGTCGTAAAACATGTGATAATTGCATTAGAAATGAGGGTACTGAGAAGATCGAACGGGACGTCACCGACGATGCCATTGCAGTTATACGACTTCTACAGCAAATAGAACTTGATAACGTTACTCTTCCGCAGATGGTTGACATGTGTCGCGGGTCACAAGCAAAGCGATATGTTGACAAGGGATATACTCGACTAGAAGGTTATGGAGCAAGCAAGACTTTGAACCGTACAGATGCAGACCGTCTGATCAAACAGATGATCATGCAAGATATACTCAGAGAACATACTGAATGTAATTCGAAAGGATTTGCGACGTGCTACCTTCAGGTACAACACTATCTCTAAACTACTACTAAGAAATAGTTATAGATCGGTAGAAACGCAAGGAAAGTCGAACAAGGTGCTGTGCGCGTTACAATGAGCTTTTCAGGTTCTTCCAACTGAACATACAGCGGGAACCATGCTTTATTAACAAATCAATGTACAAAAAATGAGTGTCGATTGTTGATAAGGAAAGTTATTTAACGAATTAATGTATTCAGTCATTCTATTTGTAAAAAAGACATATATCCAGTAAATAATAAATAAACAATGTTCCTTACACTGAGCAGGACATGTTTGCTCATCTTTCTCTTTACTAACGACAAAGGTCTGAAATCGCTTATATAATTAAATGCAACCGTAAGACAAAATTATGCAAATGGAAGTCTTGTATTGCATGTGGATGCTATTTTAACGTTTTTGGTTTATGACTACTACTTACAAGGCATGCTGTTTTCATACCATTGACCAAGAACGCAGTAACAAAACGGTTCAAAGAAAAGCATCAATGAGAGACGCGAATACAAACAAGTTAACACAATATATGCTCCGTTTAGAGAAAAGCGCCGTATGTTCGATGTGCGCTACTTTCCCGAGGGCCTATTACAGGTGCCGAAAGAAGAAATTCTGAATTTGGCTTCAATCTCCACCAGCCCCGCGTGTCAACGATCTTTGGCTCTGAAAACATGATCGAAGCATTTGACGTTGCAGCAACAAAGGAATCTAACGGAAAGAGTCGTGGCGAGAGAGTCTATATGGCATTGGAATCTATGCAACGATTACAGCTTGTCACTGGTGATTTTGTGATAGTTCGCCGCATAGATCAAGATCAGCAGGTAGCTGTCTGGTTGGATCGAGAAGAAAGTTCACGCTTATTCATCATATACAGTTAGTAATTGGGGTAGCTTGGCCTTCATTAAGTATCCTGCCAAAAGGTACGGGACATGCATTTAATTTCGCGAGAGAAGAAGTTTAATGCGTTCTCCAGTCGTTCAATTAAACGCAGCTGCTCGATTAAGCGGACAACTTTCTTTGGGTGACAGGGTGCACATAGAAAAGATCAGTGCAGTTACAGTCCCTGCGAGTCGCGTCAGCCTAGTTCCTTGTATAGAAGAACCTGATTATCCAATAGATATGGCGCTGTCTACGTATATAAAAGAATCATTAAGTAGGAACTCAAAGGAACAACACTGAAAATTTACTCAAGCAAACAAGTGGATAGACGTTATATTACGGGGCAACAGATCATTGATATACCATATTTTGGGAGACCAAGAAGATTTGAGTGCATCGTACTAGGCTCAACTGCGCCTACGGGAAACAATGTCATCTACGAAATAAGATCTGGAACGCATATCACGATAGGTCATAAGCCAAAAGTGATGGCCATGTCGACTCCTTCCAACAGTGGTGTGCGCTACGAAAACGTCGGAGGATTGTCTGAAGAAATAGCAGCAGTAAAAGAGATTGTTGAATCCACATTGAAAGATCCAGATTTGTTTGTGCAGTATGGTAAATCGCAAAATGCGTCGCCAACACCATCGAATTTTATCTAATTCATCGGTTTATAGGTTTGAAACCACCACGCGGAGTACTTCTATTCGGCCCTCCAGGAACGGGAAAGACTCTCATTGCACGTGCTGTTGCTCATGAAACAGGTGCATATCATATCGTTATCAACGGTCCGGAGATCATTAGCAAATACTACGGAGAAACAGAGAAAAAGGTTAGGCAAATAGGCAATTGGATCAATGTATTGATCTACTTGCTTTGCAGCTTAGAGATATATTCCAAGAGGCAGCTGAGCAAGCACCATCCGTTATTTTCATTGACGAAATTGATGCTCTGTGCCCTAAACGGGACGAGGTATTAAAACACACGAAACCTAATATGCCATGATTTGTGCAACTAAAGATGGATGTTATCTCTGAAGGCCCCAAGTGAATTAGAAAAGCGAGTTGTCACCACGCTGCTGACTCTTATGGATGGCGCTCCAAATCAAATCGCTTCTAACAAACCCAGCCGTGTGGTCGTAATCGGTGCCACTAATCGGCCTAATTCTCTTGACGAAGCATTGCGACGTCCGGGACGCTTCGATCGTGAAGTGGAAATAGGTAAAAACGATGAGAATGATGATTTGCGTGCATAGGGATGATAACGCCATTCATTGGCTATCTTAGGTATCCCCAATAGCGATGCCCGATTGTCCATTCTAGAGACAGTCTTGCGCAAAATACCGCATTCATTACAGAAGGAAGACATACAGCTTCTGGCGGCTAAATCTCACGGTTATGTAGGCGCTGATTTGACGGCTGTTTGCCGGGAAGCTGGTTTGAAATGCGTTAAGCGATGCGCCCAAGCAACAGACAAATGTATGGATAGAAAATTTATTCCGTCTAACGCTAATGCTATTTCAAGCTAATATTGATCTTCGTGTAAATACTACTGATATGATGGAGGCCATGAGTGAAATTCGTCCAAGCGCTATGCGAGAGGTAACAAGTGCGTTTCTGGCGAGTCTGCATGTTTACAAGTGAGCATAGATTATGCTCGAAATTCCCAAAGTACATTGGAGTGATGTTGGTGGCCAGGGAGATGTTAAACAACGCTTACAGGAAGCTGTGGAATGGCCATTACAGGTAAAAATATAGTTATTTTATCTGTACGCGCAAGAATGAAAAATGTAATGGAAAATCTTTATTAGCATCCGGAAGCCTTTTCCCGTCTTGGTATCAGGCCACCCAAAGGTATCTTGCTCTACGGGCCTCCTGGATGTAGTAAAACTTTGATGGCCAAGGCTCTTGCCACAGAAGCAGGGGCAAACTTTATAGCAGTTAAAGGACCAGAAGTAAGTTGTCTGCGTTATTATAGTACCTAGTCTCATAAAGGTAAAAAGTTGTTTAGCAAATGGGTTGGTGAATCAGAGAAAGCTGTACGTGAGGTATTCCGAAAAGCAAGGGCGGCCTCACCGTCTATTGTTTTCTTCGTAAGTGCTCAAGCTAGCCATGTAGTCGGTGACTATCCATATTCTCATTGTGATACTATAGGATGAAATTGATGCCTTGACAGTAAAACGTGGTTCAACGGGAGATGGTGGAACCTCCGTAGCAGATCGCGTATTGTCACAGATACTGAACGAACTCGATGGAATTGAACCTTTAGTAAACGTAACAGTTGTAGCTGCAACAAACAGGCCGGATATTATTGTAAGAACGCTATTACATGATCTCCGGTAATCTTAGGGTGCATAGGATGATGCTTTGATGCGCCCCGGACGTATCGACCGAATCCTTTATGTTGGTCCACCTGATTTCCCCTCCCGACGGGAAATATTCAGAATCCAGTTACGTAAAATGACTTGTGGAGAGGATGTCAATTTGGATGAACTGGCTGAGAAGGTAACGTGAGACCTACATGATAATAAGGCTTATCTTTGCGATAGAGTGAGGGTTGTTCTGGCGCTGAGGCTGTTTCTATATGTCAAGAGGCAGCTTTGTTTGCTATGGAAGAAGACATCAACATTCAGTCGGTAAGAGTTTCACATTTTTTTCTTTTTATCTTCTCTAGTTGCGGATCTAAATGGATGTTCTACAAAAGGTCAACCGAAGGCATTTCCTAAAAGCGCTATCGTCATTTACAAGGCGTATTACTCCAGAGATGCTTAAATTTTATGCTGACTTCCAAGCCAGCTCTAATCTCCAGATCATATAAAATCGACTGTACATCTGATTGATAGAGAAATGTATATACTCTGTTTATACTAGGCTGCTGGATATGAAATGGTCTCCAGGCAGTCCTTGGGAAGTCGAAAGGTAGAGAAGAAATTGTCTTGTTTGCTGTTTACAAGAAAAAATTTACAATAGACATGGATGTGGTTAAACTCGATGCGGACGGGCATGGTTTGTGGGACCAAACACCAAACATAGCACAAGTCCGTGACATTAAAAATAAGCTTGCTGCTAGCAATCTGGATCAAACCGCTGCTAGAAATGAGAAAAGGAGATCCAATCACCTGGAACGTATTTCTTGATAATGTAATACTCGAAAGCAACGTTGTGTTACAGAATATATTGATGAGTGACTTACCACGAGCATGACTTACAGTAACTGAAGTCTGACAATAAGTTTGACCAGATCACTGAAAAAGAAGCCAATGATTTAAAATCAGTTTCGCTGTGAGGATGTTGTGTAATAGTCAGACATTCTGATGAGTAGGTATAGTACGAGCACTTTCTCAAATTTGTTATTCTTTTTTTTTTTTTCATCTTTGGTAAACTACCATGAAAAAACTTAATTTATTGCATAACCCTGTAGAGCAGATAGGATTCAGCATGGTCGCTTGCTATTTTTTAGAACGTTGTAATCACATCTCGCGGTCAGTTTCCGTGTATTATTATATGTTTGAGATAAACCCGGTGTAATATTGTCATTGTGTAGCGATTGATATTCTTGGAACTATAGTTGATTCATTGAATTTGAGGGATCCAATGGGATGGGCAACGTAGTATAAGCTGTATTGTAAATTTTTATAACCCAAGGCGTTTCCAGCGGAGTAAATGTCCTAACCAAAGCTTCATTCGAACCTTTCCATCCAGCCACAGCAGACCGATCCTTTTACTCCCCGTTTTTCCTTTGGTCTCCTTCCTCAGTTGAAAAGAGAAAAAAGGGTAAGACTCACACCTTCACCTCCCTTTAGACACATTCATAGCATTCGTTGTCATTTTACCGTACCAGAAACGTTCGCTACCTCTCGTTCCCCATCACCTTCTCCTCCTCCTCTTCCTCTTCCTCCTTCTATCTCTCTTTGTCTCTCTCTCTCTCTCTCTCTCTCTCTCTCTTTTCTCTTTTTCTATTCCTTTCTGGCATCATTTTGCATTCTTTCAGTCCACCTCGTTTTCTGTCCTGGGAATTGTCTAAGCAATGGATTCACTTCATACGTCCTACGAGAAAATTAACTATAAAAACTCGACTCCATTATCACCACTGCGCAGCACAGCTCCTCCTCATGCACAAACCTACCCGCTGACACAGGACACCAACTATATTGGCATAACAATCAACGACCAGCTTGATGATCAGCCAAAAGCACAACATGCAAAACATATGTTCAAAAGTTTACCTCCGTCAGAATACCGCCATTCCTTCAGCGGCTTCCCCACCCAGACAAGCCATGTCAACTATGCTGAAGGTCCACAGCGATCAATCGATAACTTCGCACATCTACCAATAGCAAATCACGATTTCGGATCGTCGCAGCAATATACACGCAATACCACCTCCCTTTCTCGCCATGCATCTATAAACTTGCCCACTATCACGACCAACCCCACCTTGTTACAGAATCCACAGGAATCACTTTCACCTAATGCAGTACAAACTGGACCTCATTCCTCCATGCTATCACTTAATCCTCCTCTTTCACCAGGATACTCGTTTAACTCTCCAAAACAGCAATCAGCCGCGTCCGATCATCCTTATCTTCTACAGTCGTCTTTTCCCTCTTCTCCAAACGCATATCCAAATCCTACACCAGCACACTCATCCAGTTCAACGTTGTTCTCGCCTGTACGTTCCGCTTTCTCGACTTCAGCACCGCCCATACCGGAAGAATTTCCTGTCGATTTCACGCTGCCAGATATCACTACGCGACATCCCTCTTCAGGCTTTAGAAAAGTAAGAAGCAAAGCCGACTTGCAGCCAAAAAAGACACTTCTCAAGTGTGAAAACAAATCATTGAATGTAGGGAACTTTGTACACATAGTTTCTCCATTGGAAATACTTACCTATAACTATATTGTAGCCGCTCATTTCACTCACACGAGAATTGAGTGCAACATATCAAAACTGTAACGGTGGCTTTCGGTATAGCGCATCTCGAAACCCGCGACGTATTCTTACAAAACCCAGCAAACCGTGTGGGAACGATGGATGTGATAATGAGGATTTTGATTATATCCTTTATGTGAATGATATTCTTGGAGATACAGAGGGTCACAAGTAAGCGATTATGGATTGTACGGTTTCAGTGTGTTAAAAATGAGGTTTCAGGTATATCATTTTGGACGTTCTGGGAGCCGGTACTTTTGGACAAGTGGTAAAATGCAAAAACCTGAAGACGCAAGAAATATATGCTGTCAAAGTGGTAAAGAATAAGATGGCTTATTTCAAGCAAAGTATGATGGAAGTGGCAATATTAGAAATGGTTTGTGGATGCTATCGCTAGGGCTACAGTGTATTAAATTAGAAAAATTGCCTTGTCTTTATATAGTTGAATCAGCGGCATGATCCGGAAGACAAGCACCATATACTGCGTTTGAAAGACACGTTTATTCATCGCAAACATCTCTGCCTTGTGTTCGAGTTGATGTCAGTCAATCTTTACGAACTGATTAAGCAAAACCAATTCCGAGGATTGTCGACGAATCTTGTGCGAGTTTTCACTGCTCAGATACTGGATGCATTGACTGTTTTAAACGAGGCAAGGATCATCCATTGTGATCTCAAGCCGGAGAATATACTTTTGAAAAAGTGATTATCAATGATTTTACAACGAAAAGGCTCATTATTTGCAATCAGCCTAGAATCACCGACTATCAAGGTTATTGACTTCGGTTCAGCATGCCACGAGGTCCAAACAATGTATACTTACATTCAATCGCGATTTTATCGATCACCCGAGGTGTTGTTAGGATTGCCCTATACCAGTGCTATAGATATGTGGTCCTTAGGATGCATTGCTACAGAACTCTTTTTGGGGCTTCCTCTGTTCCCTGGAAGTTCTGAATACAACCAACTTTCCCGGATAGTGGAGATGTTAGGGTAAGGTTTTATTGCCGTGTATTTAGGTCTTGATGATGCAATGTAGGACCCCACCATCTTATATGATTGAGATGGGGAAAAACGCCCATAAATATTTTGAACGTTACATGGACGAGAATGGAATGAAACGATATAGACTAAGATCATTAGAACAATATTCAAGAGAGCAAGGAAAGGAAGAACAGCCTTCTAAGCGTTACTTCTCTGCACGAACCCTGCCCGATCTGATAAACAGCTATCCAATTATGCGAAGGGGATCCATGACACAGAAAGAGATTGGAAAAGGTAACATAGCAATGGGAGCAAGAAGCCTTAATCTTAACTATTCCGTCTGCAGAACAGCAAAATCGGCTAGCTTTTATCGACTTTTTGCAGGGTCTTTTGAATCTGAATCATTTCGAACGCTGGTCTCCTCAACAAGCCAAAAAGCATCCGTTTATCACAGGCGAGCCGTTTACAGGACCATTTCAGCCGCCATACATACCACGTAAACAATCCCAAAGTATGAAGATCTCACCAGTTATGCCAAATATTGCGGCGCAGGACGCGAGCGAACTAATGTCTCAGCCTCCCCCACAACCACCAGTAAATGGTTACGTTAGCTCTAATCCCTTGCTTACTCACTCCGCGTATCGGAATAACACGGAATCTTCTCACTCTTACCTTGACCCATCCTATTCCAGCTTACCCAACTTTCACAGCCGTGGCACTAAACACATACCCTTAAGCCATCAATCATCCTGTACTAGCGAAGAGCAATCTGCTCTGTCCGATCACCGATCCTCCTATAACGGGCTTCCGCTGCCTCGCGTGCTGGAACCTCCAGATACTCTGAACGTACATTATGGCGAAGGGAATGGAAAGCCGATATCTCCAATGCAACCACCCGAAACAGCTTGCATGAACTTGCCGTTACCGAATCATCAGCAAAGCATTGGTAGTATAAGCGCAATTGGAGGCGGACGGCCACGTGCGAATACGGTAGGCACCATGCAGGTACCTCCACAGATTCAGTGGGCTTCGGTGGATATCAATGCTACAGCAACAGATAGCAGCGATGCAAGGTCATTAGCCGGCAATCGCTACAAAGGGGCGAGGGCAGACAGACAGGAATACAATAGGTTTTACCGGTATGACCAAGAGTATTCGATGCAGAATCAACAGGCAACCTTTCAGGATTACACTCAAGAACATGGGTCTTTCCCAAGTGTAAAAGTAGATAGCGTCCAATCGACTGCACCACTGACGAGTGGAGTATTCCATGTACCATCACTCAGTAACTCCTCCACGCGTGAATCCACGGGTTGTCTGCTGAACGGTGATTCGAACACTGGCCTACTTCCTCATCCCGTGAGTGTACACGAGACCTACAACGAGCCATGGGATAGAGTACTGGATCTTGAGCGCGACGGAGACTGGGAAGACGATATGGCAAAGCGTACTCATCGTCGGAGCAATAGTACTGTTCGGTTTGGTGATCTCTCTTTGCCAACCTCATCCACTGCGCGTTCCAGCATGGTCAGTAATGTAGCCAATCTCCATCGAAGGGTGCGAGGCCACCCATTACCCCATAATAGACAGGATCTGGAGTGGGACGGTGTGCATAGTTCACCACAGTCATCATTAGCACAGAAAGCCTGCCCAACTGTTTTTGATGAACATAGCCAAGAGTGGAAAGATAAGAAAGAGAATTCAGGATGGATGATCGCCTGATTTCAGGACTGAAATAAAACATCCCTAAAAACATCAAAACGCGATATAAGTCTTTGAAACTGATCGTCTTATTCTTTATTTCGGTTTCTCTTGGATCACTTCAACGATACGTTGTTTGATTCGTGGGATAATAATAAAATAGCCCAGACTCAGTACTCCAGCAATCACAGCGATTAATGCATAGAGTTGATTAAACAAGAATCCAGCAAGAAGCGACTCCAGGACTGTATAGCAATATTGCTTGTTAACCTTCAATAATATAGAGTTGATTTTCTTTACCTATATGGTACTTCACTGGGGCATGCTCCACTCCCACAATACGGGATACACCAGCATGAACGGCATGCAGCACTAACCAGGCCGAGGAATCTTGACATTGACGGAGTTCAAGATGAAAATCTGTTGGTGTCTTCGCAATATAAAGAAAAGAAGATGAGTTCCTTTTTTCTTGCTGGTAGCATCATTTAGTATGATAGATTACTATAGCAGGGTAGGATATCCTTAATTCGTAGCTCGCATTTGGGCGGAGATGCTCAAGCTTGTACCATTGTAGTGATGATGGTACAATGGAGCTTTCCAGTGCACTATAAGGCGCTGATAGCACTCCAGTTATAGTGGGTGATAATGTGGAACACTCATCAGCCCCTACTATGGCATTAAATATGAGTTTTTCCGTGTTGGCAGACGAAGCCACGATCCAAGCGAATAGTAAGCAGATAATAGGAAGACGCATAATGGGTTGAGTGGCTTGTTTCGCAGCACTTTCTCGCTTCTTTTTATTCTGCCTTCTATTGTATCATGTCTTCTCGAGCATTAAGAAGACTGCAAAAGCAGCAACTTGCTGAACTAGAACATAACAGTGACGAAGAGGAGGAACAAGTATTTGTACAGCCTTCTCAGCGAAAAGTCCAAAATGCGTTTGCCCTGGTAAGATGCGGCAGAAAGACTCGACATTTTTAACATTTGCATGTTAAGCTTAATGATGGTGACGATGACGACAATGATGCGAATGAAATAGCCGAGCAATCCGAAAAGCAAGAAGAATCAGAGGAGGAAACTCAAATTAAAGTAAACATATGGTTATCACTGACTCATATTGACAATGAACAACCGAAACAGTCGGAACCGTCGCTGCGGAAGAAGAAGAAAAATAAGAAAAAGAAGAAATCGAAAGCTGCGGATGCATCGGATATGTCAATGCAGGAATTGGAAAAAGTGCTTCAGGAAGTAACTGGAAGGTAAGCCGACTATTCTTTTCCATCACCGCCGCCTTGTTCTAAACCAAGAGGATAGCACTGTGACGGACACGCACGAAGCAGATCAGCACCATGAGAACGCTGACGAACGCAAACAATTGTTAAATGTGCAATACCGTTATCTCGACGCTGAGGCTGAGATGAAACGAATGTTCGGCTCTCGCGTTGTAAATACTGAAAGAAGAGCAACCGGAAGGTATTTTACATTTATTGTTTATATCCCACATGTCGTTTGCTGAAATTCCGTAAGAGTGTTGAAGAAATCAAAGTTGGCTACACCCAAGGTGGATTGGCCACCCTATGCACGCCAGGGTCTCTCCATGGAATTAATCGAAACAAAAGATGGTACGCAGAACAACGGACACGGGAGAAGAGAAGATTGACACGCAAGCCTTTTAGGAATATCTTATTTCACCTTCAAGCATGACGAGGAGTATCAAGACACGCAGCTAGAATTTTTGAATGCTGTGGCCACTTATAATCCAAACACCTTGGTCCTTCTTACACATCGACGACCTTATCATATCGACAGTCTTCTTCAATTATCCGAAGTTGCGAAACACAGTGGTGATTGGACTGTTGCCGGTGATTGTATTGGTAGGGCTTGGTGTAACTCTTTATTTACCGCGAAAGGTGCTGATCAGAAAATGGAAAAGAACGTGCTTTATATGCATTTGAGCGCGCTTTTCATCCTCAATTCACATTTGGGAGTGGAAACGTTAGATTACTGTACAAGCAATCAGAAAATAGGCATGTGAAAAGAACAAAGGCGTTCAGGGCTAACGGAAGTACAGATCATTCTTCTTAGCCATCTTTCGTCATATACAATTCTTAACTCGACGCGGCTGCTGGCGAACTGCGTTCGAGTTCAACAAACTACTCTTCAGGTAAATTTCCTTACAGATTGAACCAAGAATAACCTAAGCCTCTCTATCCCTACAGGCTTGATCCCGACACCGATCCTCTTGGTTCTCTTTTATCCATGGATTACTATGCATTGAGTGCAAAAGACCACAACTACGTTTTGTCTATGCTTAAAGGATGGAAAACGAGTGGCGATATCTATCCTATAGAGCTTGCTGCTATGCCTAATTTTGCATATTCTGGAGCATACGCTCAGTTTAAATCGACTGCTGAAAAACATCGCGGAGAGCAAGATGTGAAATGCCAAAGTTCCAAGATGCTCCAGGATGCTATCACTAAACATCCTTTCGTTGCTCTGCATATGTTGGACAAAATTGGCGATTCTGACCCGTCAGCACATAAGAATAATTGGCTTTCTGCGCAGACGTAAGCTCCAAGTATTAACGAATTAGGAGAGCATTGCCCAGCTAACGTTAACGCAGGCTGCCGAATCCGTACTTGGAACTGCTCCAACGCCTTTTCGTGGAACGGGCTGCAGAGCTGTGGAAAGAACCGGAGGCAAGTCCTTGCTCATATGGGTTCATAAATACTAACAATTTGTTTACTTTGCAGGTGATAAGCTGGCTTAAAGCTAATCTCCGTTTCACCCTTCAAAATAACGATCAAGGTGGTGTAACGGCTAGTCAATACCTGGATTGCGCACAAAAGGACCAAGTTCCTTTAAGCGTATCGCGCCATACCATCTTATCAGATATTCAAAGTGTGCTAACCTATGTTCCTTCTTCCGTCACAAGCACAAGTTACCATATGTATGATCCTCTTCCACCCCCTGATTCAGAGACAGGGTATGATATCAATGATAGACTTCGTACACGAGGTGGTGGACGGACAAGAGGAGGCGATGAGACCCGAGGTGGGCTGATGGGCATGATACGTCAGCTCCTTCATTATCCTGATGGTCGCCCAGTTCCACCCGCTGAGATCTTTCAGATGATAGAAGAAATGAACAATCGTGAGGGTGCTGGGATCCCAGGCGAATTTCTTCATGACGAAGAAGGTGACGAGGACGAGGACGAGTTGGAAGAAACGTAAGTCATTTTGCAAGTATGGTTGATATCTGCTGTTGTCTGATCCAGTAAAAAAAAAAAAAAAAAAAAAAAAAACCACGCTGAAACAGAGGATATTCTCAATGATTTATCCGAAGACGAGCAAGAGCTTCAACGAGCACTGGCAGAGAGCTATGAACGACGTAATCGATAAACACGCAAAGACGATTATCTCTTTTTCCCTTTCTGCAAGACTCGAAGTATGAAGGCGTTGGCNAAAAAAAAAAAAAAAAAAAAAAAAGGAACCACGCTGAAACAGAGGATATTCTCAATGATTTATCCGAAGACGAGCAAGAGCTTCAACGAGCACTGGCAGAGAGCTATGAACGACGTAATCGATAAACACGCAAAGACGATTATCTCTTTTTCCCTTTCTGCAAGACTCGAAGTATGAAGGCGTTGGCTTTTTAGTTGATGCGGAAAAAAATATACATATATAAGAACACGTAATTGTCACAAGCAGAATCTCTATTTCTTCATTTTCGTTTCGTTGAATAAAACGTGTTGTTTGACTAGAATTGCCATGATAAAGTCAGCATTGGGAAGAAAAGACGAAAGAACATTACCGATTGGGTCGTATTTCATCATGGATAGCTTGGGATTAATTCTCGGGCGACTTTTAACGTAGTTATAGCCGGTGCCAGCTGTAGAGAGTAGCTTCACAAGGATAACTCTTGCTTTTGCTTTCTTTGCCATTGCTTGAAAGGTATATATTGAAAGTACAAATGGAAATGGACGGCTTGTCGTCAGGGAACCCAGGTTTCCATAGGAAAAATAGTCACAGTAGCCTCCGAGCAGTCCGAACATCGGCAGAGAAACCGAAGGCAAGTGCATTCCATGGGTTCCCTTTGCAGGCTCATATGGGAAAAGGAATATATGCAAATATTGTTCTGTCTTGCGGTAGTTTTATAATGTACAACATTTCATAGATCAGCATAATATAGACAACAAAAAATCAGGCCCGAATTTCATTATCGATCTTGCAAGAATAAGTCCGAATAAACTGGTGTCGCAGTAGGGCAATATTTTCCCATTATAGTACTTATCCTGGGCTTTGGAATAAATTATTAGGTACTTACCTTTTTGGCACAAGAACTCTCCATATGTTCCATACGTTTACTAATCATTTTTTCTACTGCACCCGTGAAAAACTTGAACTTTTGGAACCAACGTCATCACTCTTTTGGTAACTGCTCCCAAAATATCTATTTTAGTTAAAAAAGGCAAGTGGTCTGTTGTCTAAGATGATTCAAGACATACATGTCAGATAGGATGAAATAACCTACGATCATGATATTACAACCTACAGACCTTTGGCACATTGAACACAGTAGGTAGAATAACAGGGACGTAGGATAGAAGCTATGTAACTTCTTCTAGCTAGAGAAAAATATCTTTTATTTCGTTGACTGACGAGCATGACGCATTATATCCTATTCTTCTTCTTATTCTGAGTAAGTATTGTCGTGACAAAACCAATTTTAGAAGCATTCTTGTTTAACTCTCGAAGTCTCTGTTGACGAGCAACCAAATTTATGAAAGAAACGAGAAGATCAAATGCAATTAAATATTAGGTTATATGTTAAATAGATGTATCTCATGACGAGATAGGGACTGTACAATAGAACTAGTCTATTGAAGCTTAGCCTTTCTTTTTGGAACAAGCTAGAATTATGGCTGAATTGCCTTTTCATTCTCGCTCCGATATATTGCTGAGGTCTCAGATACTATGCATAAAGCTACATATCTATCGCAGTGCTTAATTAGCAGATAACAAGGATAGTGAAGTCGCTATGGAAGACTTGTTAATCAACCGACAATTTCATAGGCGTATGGCTGAACATCTTAATGTTAGATGGGATCTTTAAATGAATGGCTGTGTAGGATATGGACTCCCAATCAACAACCTTAATTGATGCACCACGAAGGGTTTGTTGAACACAAGCTATTTTTATCCCAACTCCGCAGTCGTCCGCCCTTTCTCTCCACAAGTGTCCTGGCTTGGGTTTGGGGATTCCCATCGTTGATCTTCCCGTTAAAACAAAGATGGCCTTTCGAAGCAAGGTCACCTTGCTTTGTTTAGTCTGTACATTCTACTTCATTGCTAGTACCTTATCTCAATTCCGATCGACATCAGCAGTCTTCAGCGAAGAAAACGATAATATCGTCCATATTCAACCATCTCGAGCATGGCCAACCAACATCAACCTCGATTCGGAAAAACAAACGCACAGAAACACAGACACAACTACTGTGGACCATCCTGTAACGAAATCAACGAATGACCTGGGGGAAATGCCGCTTTCGGGCGAAAAGTATGTTACTTTTTTCACTCACAGTGGTTTTCAAAATCAATTAATTCAAGGAAAAAAAAAAAAAAAAAGGAAGAAAGAAAACAATATCCCTTCTTTTGACAACGTGAAATTAACAAAGCAAATGATTAGTTGAAAACGGTATCCTTCTTGCATGGTATCTGAACCGCACGCTTATTCTTCCCAAGGCTCTCATGGGCGAAGCATTCGGCTGGAGTTATTTCGGCAAACTTCATTTAGAACATATGCTACGCGACGACGCGGTCTCTGATAGGTGTACTGAATTCGAAAACGAGATGAATTACTGGGATATCCGTTGCCCTGATCGAGAACGTTACGCTATGCTTTCGTTCGATGAAATATTCAACTTGACTTGGGCAAAACAACACGTGAGAATTGTCATGCGCGACGAAGCAAGCTTTGACTGGTTAGAAACGAAATTTGGCATTCGAAGAGCTGGTGTACCTGACCGAGGTAATGGGTCTTATGTGGATGGCGATATTTTATTTTTCAAAGGTAAAGAAAGAGACTTCAGCTTGGCTCGTTCATGGCCTTATTCACGACAATATTACATGTATAGGGGAAACACGGTATGACTGGCGAATATTTGATACAGCATCCAAATCGCATCCACGCAGCAAATATGCAGCAACATTAGATATTCATCAATTACGAAAGCGGCCGGAAAAATTGATCCATTTTTCTAGTTTGTTCGGCACTGGGAAACTTCCTATACGACGACCTGAACATTGGGACTTCCGCAACAAGCTACAGCTTAGCATCACCTATCGACAACCAGGCGTATTGTGGATGACCGAGCAATTTATCCAAAAGCTAGGAGGCCAAGGCAATTTTATTGGTCTTCACGTGAGGTAATACCGATGTCGATCAGCAACCTTAATTTTTATTAAATAATAACCTCAAATTTTTTAGGTCGGGTGATGGATGGTTCGTAAAGGCACTTCCAGAAAACATCAATAGTATTGTATCAAAAATCACGAAAGCAGTCGATTCGAGACAAACTTCTGTTAATTCCATCTTGTCATCACCGACTGAAATACCGCTTAATCCGACCTTAGATCAGTGCCTCGCGCTTGCCAAACAGCACAAGGTTACATTAATATATATGGCAACTGATGCTAGGTCGCCACGCTCTGAACCAGCCTTTGACCCGTTATGGGAACGTTATCCGTGCACATTCACTATGGACGATATTATTGGCCAAGAAGACGAAGCCTGGTCGGAGTTGGATAAGTATACCGATAAGCGTACTGGGAGGAGTTTACGTAAGTTCCTTATACCACTTGTCGATGCAGCTACTGCCAGCAAAGGATGGTTCTTCATCGGCAGCGAGGGATCTACATTTTCTGGATATATTCTTCGTTTACATGATATATTCCAGTCGAATCTCAACAATCAATCCCTGACTTTGGAAGCATAACGAGCAATAGCCCTCTCGGTTTCCTCACCTTTTCTATTTTCTTTTCTTCGCTACGCCCACTTTTACTATGTATGATTATTTTTCAGTAGTTGACCCTTTCTCTTTTATTCACTTATACCACCTGCAATTGTGATGTCTACCTAGACTCCTGGTGGGTTAAAAGACATCACGTCCTGTTCGACTTTATTTACTTTTATCCTTTGTTACACAATTCCGCTCATGTACATAAAACTTGATAGATCGTACTATTTTCCAAAGATAAGCATTTTCTAGGAAGTTGTATAGTTTGACATTGTTAAAATTGGCAATTGAACGGATATTAACACGTTACATGTAAGCAAAGAAGAACTTTTAGCCCACTTTGTCTAGAGACGACGTGACATTAAAGGTGCAAGATCCATTCAGACTTGATTATCGCTCATCGTTTTTTATAGCAGTTTGCGATGTTTGCGTTCTGTAAAGCATGGTGATGGTTAGGTCCATGGTGTGGATCTCAATAACCGTAAAAATAAGTTTGAGTAGTCTAGTAGCAATGATTGCATGGCTGTAGCAGCGGTTTGGTTAAGGAAACCATTGACAAACGAAAGGTCCATTTGCTTATATTAAACATACGTTTATATCTCTGAAATTACTAATATTTTCTATTGGAAGTCTATTGACTACTTGTATTGCATTCCTATTTGATGGCCTCTAATATTACAGTCCGACTTCTTGGGTTCCTTCGTTTATCAGGGAATCAGGCTAAACTCTGTTATTCAAACATATGCATATCAAAAACTCAACAGATTGCAAATGAAGTCTTTGCATATAGCACAGATTGTTTGCGTCTCGTCAGGTTTATTCGACGGATAAAGGGCATTGTTCATCCAATGTATGTCAATGGTCGCTGTTATGGATGACATATAATATATTGGTTAACTTGGTGCATTTGTTCGCACGGAGGCTGTAGCAACGAGGTTAATTTGACGTAATAGTAAGGTTAATTGTTTCAGCCTTAATTGTCCTTATTGAAAATGTTTTGATAGTAGTCAATATACACCTCCTCATCGTTTATTTATAGGTGTGGTATGTATCAGGCGTTCATCTGAGGGCTGTCCTTTTGAGACTACTGTTGTTTCTTTCAAAGGGGTTATTGATTGATTAGGGCAGTAAAGAAAAAGTCAATCATTGATTAAGAAAAAATGATGTCAAACAGTTGGAATCCTTTTACACCAAACAGTGCATGGCAGCCCGGGTGGACGCCGATTACTTACTGATAAACCCAGGTATCGCTAAAGCTGTCTAACACATACGCTCCAAGATATGCCCGTTGCAGGAAGTGACGATCAATTCGCAGACCAAAGTGTTTGTTTGGTGTTATCCCTGTATTTCTTGAATGAACTGGATTTACAGGTGATAACTATTACAAGAAGACTGTTTTGCCATTTAGTACTCCATGTCAACCATTTTCACGGTACTTAGTTACCTACAAAGGACAAACCGACCAAAAAGGGAACGAGTCCATACTGGAAAAAACACGGATAGTCTGATTCTTTGTTGGTAATGATCTTGTTTGAGCGACTGTTATCCATCAGCTTTTGAGCGAGCACACTGTTACTTTTTTTTTGTTCTCCTGCATGCTTGCCCCACAGTCTCGACGCAACTTTAGTTCCTTCAGTCAGCTAGGAGGATTTTTGGCTTTGTTGTTTTGTTTTGTAGACGTGGCACACGAGCATTAACATTCTTATTTTAATCAAAATGTTGGCCTGAACATTGCAATGATCAAGCTACCAATTCAATCCAATGTTCTACATATCGTGCAGACAAAATATATATTGGCTTTTGACGCTGTGCATTAGATACCTATATTGTCGGTAGAATGTTAAGAGAAGCTTAGATAATTCAAATCATGACCACATGATCAGACAGTATTTCCTCCCTTTTGCGTTCATTTGTTCTTGTTTGTTTATCAGTAACTTTGACCGCTTACATATCAGTTATCCTTTTCTTCTCGGTCTTTCTTACATAAGTATTTTGTCGATTAGTATTTCCTTTGGACCAATTCTATACTATTTTATCGTTGACATCTGGCCTCAACCTTAATTGGATCCTAGTTCCCCTGCACGGAAAGTGGCTGCTGTTGCTGCTGGTTGCACGAGCTCATAGAACAGAATAGTTGGCTTCCTCATTTCAAGTGAACCCTGGTAACTGCTTCGTCGTAAAATGTAGCAAGCTTCTCTTGAATAAACTTTCCCGCATGTATTGCAGCTACCTTTCATAACTTCTCTGGACTATATGTCTGAGATGAAGGTATCGAAGCATACAAATGGAAACAATATCCAGTTAGCAACTTGTAATAACATTTTTGAAAATTTCCTCCTTTGTAACGTTGCTCCCTATGACATCCCGCTTCCAGCTTCATCCCTAAGGAGAGACTAGTATCTCCTTTTAGCTAGTTATTTATTTCTTTCACACTGTCCGCTATCAATCAACCCCTTCTCTCTCCGACTCTCCCCTGCAGCCTAAACACCCAAGAAATTAAAGCAAAGCCATCTTCTTTTCGTTTTCGTTTCCCTTTCTCCTCCACATTTTCAGGTTCGTAAAAAAAATCACAATATACATATACATACGTACAGAAAAAATAAAGCACTAGTCGTTCGTTTGGCTGATCTTTTTTGCTCGACAGAAATACATGACCCAAACACGCTCCGAATTACCTTCGTTTGACTTCCAGCTTTGGTCTCCTCCCCATTTGGATACTGTCGGATCGTTTTCAGACGATCTTATTAAGCAGTTTGACTCGAAGAGATCCATGATCCGAGAGGAAGTCTTGAAAGATTTGCCAGAAGAGGTAAATATTTGTTGATATTTGTCCTTTTTGAGTCATCGAGCTCACCGAAGAAACTGATAGAATCTACCTAAACCCATCCAGGATCACACCGCTCCTCCTTCCACTACCGACGACGATGAAGAAGATGATGATGATGAGGATGAGCATGCTAATCCTTCTCTGCAAGATACACGAGAAAGTTTTGCTGAAGCTCCTGAAGAACCTGAACTAAAAGAGGAGGAAGAACGAGAACAGCGGGAAGAACGAGAAGAAGGGGGAGACAAACCTGGCAAAGAAGCTTCATTTATCCAGGATAATCATTCAGAACAAGTGATCAACATCGATGATGCGGAAGAAGAAGATCAAAAGCAACTGCAGCAAGAAATCGTCCGCAAACCATTACCTCCTGTATCCACTAAGGATTCAACAGCGGAACAGCAGCCGCGTTCTCCAACATCCCCAACTTCTCCCACTTGCTCCATGTCACCTTCTTCCTCGCTAATGATGCAATCTCGACCAGAAGCGAAAAGTCTTTTGCGTAAATCCTCTGCGTTTTTGAGACAAAAACTATTTAAAAAAGAGGAGGAAGTGCCGCCTATGCCCATTTCTGGCACTTTGACTAATTTCCCACCAAAACCATTGCAATATTCTGCCGCCACGCCTTCCACCGATGCTCCGTCAAGTCCGTTACCTGATAAAACACAACATCGGATTTCATTGCCATCCACAACCAAACCCGTCATGGTGAGCGAAGTACGAAGGGGTTCGGAACCTATACAACCAGCACGACAACAGCAAAAGCGTCGGTCCTTCTTCCGTCATTTCTTGCCAAAATAATGCCAAAATTCACAAACTAACGTTGGCAATGGACAAAACAAACCGCGTCGCGTGGACAACACAAACACACAAACACACACGCACTCTCTCTCTTTCTCTTTCTCTCACACGCAAACAATATACGCAGATATACTTCACTCTAGCCACACATAGTCTCTTATTTTCTCCTTCTCTTTCTCAGACATATTTTTCTTTTCTTACACGCATTATGCATAATATCTCAATCTAGTTGTGTTCCCTTTTCCCTTTAACTTTGCTTTCATAAACTTTTGCTTCTATCCCCTTATCTGCGTTTAACCTTTGAAGTTCCTTATTTGTGTTGACATATCATTATGTTGGTTCTTCAATGAAAGGATTAGCGGCAGAAGTCAAAGGCAGAATGGATTTGTTCCTTTCACTTTATCTCGCCTTTTGTTTTAGTCGCTAGCAAGTGATCTTATTATTATTATTACTATTGTTATCTACCACTATTGTCTATCATTCGACCTCCTAACAATAAAAAAAAGGAATCTAATTCTTTAACCAAATTTCCATTCCATTGCCTATAAAACTATGTTTTTTCTTTCACATTAAGACGAGTGAAGACATGTTTAAGTTGATACGAACCTTATTTCCATCATGATACTGTTGTATCAGAAAGAACGAATTGCAAACGAGTGTCAAAAAAGCCACGCTTCAGGTTTTTCAAAGCCCGCTGTGCTATAGGTGTCTCGGTAACGGGGTGCGAAAAACGAACCCGCTTTTTTTTTTTACCCCTTGCATTTTTTTTTTCAGCTCTTCTGTATCCACCATGAATCCACCGTCAGGCTGCCCTATGCATCAACCCACAACAACACCCGAATCAGACAAACCACAGCCAAAAGCAGAATGTCCTGTGCGTGAACCCCAGAATCCTCCGCCAACCTGCCCCATGCATAAAGGAGACGATGAAATAAACAAACTGAATATGATGCCCAAATTGACTGATCAGCGTCAAGAAGATCAGACAATGGATTTACCAACCGAAAGAGTCATATCTTCTATCCCAAAATCAAAGGAGTCTAACGCTAAATGGGAATACCCAAGTCCTCAACAGTTTTACAATGCCCTTCGAAGAAAAGGCTGGGAGACGCCCGAAGAGCATATTGAAACCATGGTGGATATTCACAACTTCTTAAACGAAGAGGCATGGCAGGAAGTCTTAAAATGGGAATCCAAATTCTCCTGGTAAATGATAAAAAGGACAAGCTCAAAACAGAGAGAGAGGATAGCGTGTGTGTTAACGTAAAAGACCCGACCTGTAGTGAATGTAAAGAGGATCCGTATTTGGCTCGTTTCCAGGGGAGACCAAAAGATATCTCTCCAAAAGCAAGGTGGTACACATTGTTTGGGTAAGTCAAGTTATCATTTGGAATAAGAACAAAGAATGATCTTAATGGACGTTCATTTTCTCTATTAGTGCACCTCGACCATTCGATCGCCACGATTGGTTTGTAAATCGATGTGGTAAAGAAAGACGCTACGTGATTGACTATTATGAAGCTCCTGAAGAAACACCTGGTGTGCCAGTGTATCATCTAGATGTTCGTCCTGCTATGGATGATAGTGAAAGCATCTTCTGTCGTATTAGGGAAGCTGCCAAAGAAAAATTCGGTGAATGGTTCCCTAACACCTCCTCAACAAACTAGAGAGACATGGTCACGTTCTTGTATTATTAGGTTATTTTATTTGGTTTGTTTTTTTTTTCAGTTAGACATGAATATGCATTAGAGTTTCGTTAAAAAAATAAAATAAAATATCAATCCAGAAGGCATGGGCTGCCTGTCTTATTGCGATGTAACCCCACTAATATGTCCGAGATTTCAGGCTCCATCTTCAGTGGTCCGGCTAGGAATGTGTTTGTACCCGAGCGACTTTCTAATCTGCGACACGGATTACTTTCATCAACCGCTCGCTACAAGTTTCCTTTCATTACAGCATGGCATTTACCCACTTCAAGAATACGCTAAACGTTTAAAAAGATAACTTTGATAGACACTTTTTCTAGATCCATTGAGAATGAATTAATCTTTGTAAAGCCGTGACCGGCAATGACTGAATGCCAGGCATAAACTTTGCTAAGGTATGCTCTCTCTCTCTCTCTCTCGCGTTCTGCTTTGCTTCCAAAAACCCCATCCATTTCTGTGTCCGTATATACTAGCGTGATCATAATGACTAGGTTGAGGCAAAGTCTTGGTTATGCACAAGACTAACGAGTTGTTTGAGAGGATCACAACCTTTCAATCAGGCCGAATTATATCCTTTTGCTAAGGTTCTTAAAGTGTGTTGCGCAGCTTCCCCGAATGACAAGCAAATGCTCTAGCATGCTCCTGTGTCTGCACATGCGATAAAAGTTGGGGCTCATCTTTCCGTATCCGTTGGCAATGATTCCCAGCAACTATAATCTCTCTATAAGTATACTGTATTTTCGAGTAATTTTTGCGCGCAAAAAGGTTTTGCCGGTATTACACAACCAGTTTCTTGCAAGCTGGTTCGACCGTCGTACTCTTTAGTTGATGTATATAGAAGTCTTTAGTTACGAGAAAAGAGTACGTCCAGCAATGAAATAGAGGAATAGATTTGTTAGAGATATTGTCTGACGCTTTCCAAGAAGGCCAAAGGGTCCTGTTGTTGTCAGTAGCAATTTGGTAGGTGGGTGCAATCTTGATATGTGGGTCAAGAGAGCTGAGCTGCAATAAGTGGGTAGAAGATATTACGAAGGACAGTTAAATAGGCATTGTGTAAAAACTTCAGCAGTAATGAGAAGGGTCAAGTGCTTTGCAAGGTGCAGCGAGTAGTTCAATATATTGTCTAATTGACCTCCATCCGTTTTATATACGATAAAAATGCTCAATGATAGGATCATTATATGGAGAACCTTGCTTTGTTCCTGTAGACATGAACCTTTAGTGAACACTGTCAATTTATCTCTGTTTCTTACATATTCTATTGCCAACAGAAGTAACCATTCCTATGCTAACTTTGTCATTCGCTCTGTAATTTTTCAACGTAAGATCAAGGTCCATAAGCTATGTTATACGAGGCAGGTACTTAGGCTTCAAACATTCATTCTGCTCTTTTTTTGCCTATCTGAAATTGTTGCCCACAAGCGATACTGGCTTATTTGCGTTCTTATGTCTGCAGATCGTTTCTCGCGTTTTAGACCATTTATCTTACATGGTGCATCTTTATTTCCCAACACCATATCATATCAGTCACTTAGGTACACCTCTTGAATATCTTGCATTAAAACGAAGACTTCATTTTTAGCAATATCTTATATTAACGTAAGCGTATGCTAAAAATGGCCACAAATTCATTTACTGCAGCCGCACGCGGCTGTAACGGAAGGAGCGAAGCGAGTGCAGAAAGACTAGTATTGGATTTACTGTGTGTTTCCTATTTGTCTGCGTGTTTCTACTCTTTATTTGCGGACTGGGATTCAAGTTTTTGCGGAATCCAAAAAATGGTTTTGCATGATTGGATGAAAATATTTGCGGTCAGACTACCCTTCTTTGCATACAGTCGTGTCCTTGTTCACTATTTACTGAGATAGTTTATTTCAAACCACAGCAAGATGAGTTTATTTAAAGAAGTGGTTCTCTATTTTTTGCATCTAACGAAAATGCTCTCAGAGTGTCTGATCCATTCTTGACAGTCTGAGCGCTTTATTTTTCGCGCTGCTTGAAGGTTATCGTCACTCGTAAGGGCTCCTTTCTTACCTCAGCCTTCACTTTGGCCCAAAACTCTTTTATTGGGTTAAGAAAGGTAGAGTAGAGAAGAAGAAGATAGAGATATTTGTATCCTCTTTCTTCGACCAACTGCTTAACCTTGACTGGTGTATGGATGGGTACATTATCTATGACAAGATACTAAGCGTTCATTCCGTGGCAATCCAATCTTTTGTGATTGCCTAATAGACAAAGTTTAAGGTATAATAGAAGAAAAGGAGAACATAGCTACATTCAGGGAAAATAAAAGTGGAATATAAGGCAATATAATTGAGCAGAATCGGAATTGGGGTACATTGCCCTGACAGCTTCTAATACCATAACTGACAGAAACTGATATGATAGTATCAATGACGTACAGAAACGAACGAAGAGGGTTTATTTCCTCTACAGATGTTTCATTCTGTTCAAGACCTTCTATCAGACTGAGTCCATTTTTACTCTTGGGAAAATTGTTGTCTTATCTCTGAATTGTTGTCATCCATAAGACAGTAATCACGTACTAGTTAAAAGCGAAGAGACAACACCTTTTCAATTCTTTGGCTCTGTTCTCCAAAAACATCCTCAGTATGTACTTCGCATTGACTATATGTACAGAATGACTGATGTCTCTCTTCTGTAACCTTTAGCCTGCATGACCTCTGTCCCGAACCACCTTGGTTGTGTGAGTAAGCTCCCTGCACTCCACTCGGTAAGTGAAAAAGAAATGTTGTCTGCCTATGCACAGTGTTATTCATTATCTTTTGCTTCCAAGTCCTCTCCAGGTGTTGCATCGCTTCAAGTCCTCTGCAGTGCGTTACACTCTAACCGGCCAATCCATGGAAGCCGTTGTCTCTGTTTCGCCGCCCCCACCGATACAGGTGCGGGGCCGGCCTCAACCTTTGGGCAGGATTACCCTTCGGGGGTAAGTAAAAAAGATGTCAAGCTATCCCTCCATTTACTAACCATGAACATTCTTTTACGCTGCTCGAATGAATTTTGTGTCCACGGAAGGACCAAGTTGAGGTAAGTAAAATATATTTCCCGCATAATCCGTTTACTAATGACCATATTTATATCCCTTTTAGCGCAAACTTCATCCTTGCATGGACGCAAAATTTATTTAAAGTAGCGTAAAAAATTGTTCAATAAACAGTATTCACTGCGCTCGCGCCTGAATGAGCCCAATGATCTCAGCAGTAGGTACACTTTTTTTCCCAGTTGCAGATGGCACAGTAACTTTGAGTTACCGTTCCTCATTTCGAAAGATAAACATATCTTTCCCGCATGAATTAAAAATAGAGTGAAGCTTTAACTGTTAAAGAAATCATTTGATAGCTCAGGACACAGTAAAGTCATCACTAACTGCAACTGGACCCAACGTTTCCGATATCATCTCTGATCTATTTCCTTATCAAGTGGTGTCATCTCATGGACATCAGGTTCCAGCACCAGAATGAGGAAAGGAACAGATATGACCTTCTTATTCAAGCCAAAACAGAGCATTGCAGGTGAAACAAGGACATTGATCAAGATAATCCGGATGCTTACCATCGCCACATGCTCAACTGACTGCGTCAAGAGACTCTTTCCTTGGTCTTTTTTATCTGCTCTTTGATACGTAATGAATGCTCAAGTTTTGTAACATAAGTACGATCTTTTCTTTGACAAACTGAGGCGCAAACGATTGCTAGTCATATCATGTCCTTGATATAGGGTTGATGAACGTGTTTATGGGCACAATCCCGATTACGGATCATTGCTGCGCATATCAAAGTTGGCGGAGCTTGTTGTGTCTCTGAAACACTTTCTGGTGGACCTTGCCACATCACACAGCCGGAGATCCAATTAGAGGAATTTCGCAGACAGGTGCTTGTCCCAATTTCCCGCTCCGGCAGACACACACACGCACACGCACACCAACACTTAACACAAATTCCCCACCCTCAGAGCTACACGCAATAACGTCGGGCAAACAAGTAGGCCCTAACCCACATACGCCAAAAACCCATATATACATATACTTTTTCTCAAACACAGGACGCGATGAATCCACCAAACCAAGATGCACACAAATTTGTCCAGGCTCATGTCGTACACAACACGAAGCAACTACAGTTCATTCGATCTTGTTTCGCTGCCATTGCGGGTTCTGCGGCAGGTATTCTCGGGCTGACGAACTGGTCCGGTTTTTTGTTTTATGGTCTGAGTTGGACAGTGTTGTCCGTACTCTTGTTGGTTATCAAGTGTAGACAACCTTCACAGTACTTCATGCATAGCTGGCGGGATGTTGTTGTGGATGGGGCGCTCAACGGGTTGCTGTCTTATATCTTGTTCCATACGTTGCTGTATGGCTTGGTTCATTTGTACCAATAAAAGCCTTTCTACTTGCTGCGCCTCTCATCTTTTGATGGCGTACAAAAAAAAGGGCACCTGACAAAATTTTGACTGCGGCTACTGAACGAACCTTATAAATAGAAAGGTCTTTCTTCTTTACTTCCCCTTTTTCCCCCTTTTAAGAAAGAGCGATCCCCCAATCTTCTCTTCTTTGTATGACTATTTACGATATAATCATCTTTATCTAAGAAACCCAATATCATCGAACTTACCTTTACAAAACAACAAAGCCCAAAAAGAAAAAAAAGAAAAGAAAACCAACAGCGTTTGTTCTTCCAGAAAACAACATATTCCAACACACATCCTTTCAATGAAATTTTCCAGTACTTTCTAAAAAGTCTCAACGCACGTTTCTATTACGCACACGATTTCTTTATAAAGAAGATTACGCCTTCCTAAAAAAAACACGCCTCATTTTCTTTATCCATGACTACGTCTGATGTCCGACCACCCACAAATCCTTTCGAAGACCCGTCGTCCGGTGGGGTCAATCCTGCCCTACTAGGCTGTGGCGAAATGTATCGATTTCAATCTGTTCATTATAATTCATCATCCAACTGTACATATGATCCGCTGCCTCCTCCTCCTCCATCACGCCAGCTTATCGATGCATCATGCCAAGAACGCACCGTCATGATTGAAAACTTGGTCGGTAAGTTTTCTGGTCTTTTTCCAATTTCTTTATTATTATTATTCTTTTTTTTTTTTCTTTTCGTTTTTGATCGACCACAAGAGAAACAGAGCGTGATACAGTGAAAACGGACAAACAGATAAACGAGTTTTTTGCGTTCTCTCTCTCTCTCTCCTCTCTCTCTCTCTGTGTCTTGTTCTTTTCTTTTTTTTTATAGTGGTTTTTGGTTTATTTGTTTGTCAAGGAAACGCACAACTGCGGAATTTGGTTGTATGGTGTGCGAAATGGTTTGCATTTCAAGAAGTGGAATCAACTAACCTTTTTTTTTTTTTGTTTATGATTGTATTTAGAAACATCCGTTGAGATTCTTAATTCGATCTGGCATCCACAGCAACAAGCCAAAGTGGTTTCCACACAGGGCTTTGTTCGTGAAATCTTGAAACGGTCAAAGACAACCTACGTGATGCTCCAAATTGCACTTTTTTATATTTTTCGTATCAAGCAACTAGTCACTCAAAAATTGCGAGAACGAAGTCAGTATCCCTTGAAAGCAGGACGTCCTGAGGACAATTTGATATGCTGCGGTCGAAGAATGTTCCTTGCCGCCCTTATCGTAGCCTCGAAGTATCTGCATGATAAGGCCTATCGTAACAAAGCCTGGGCGCAGATTGCAGGCTTGAGCCTAACTGAAATCAATACTGCTGAACGGATTTTCCTCCAGATGATCGATTACAGACTTCATGTATCCAAGCCATCCTATGATAAATGGTGTGGCCTGCTCAATGGATACATTCAACGACAGAAAACCTCAGCGGCGGCTTCTCTTCCAAGCGGCTATCCCACGAGTATTGCTCAAGGTACCAACGTCAGCACGACCCGTCCTATTACTGCTACGAGCAGTGATGCTAGTAACAGTCTTCCCTCTCCAACACCTTCAGCATCCTCGCCTTTATCATCCCATCCGAATCTTACTGCTCAGTCCACTCACGTTGTCCATCGTCCATCTCCTTCCATTCCCCGTTCTGTCCTACCTTGGAACGCCGTTGCACCTTTAACTCCAGAATTCTCACCTGTCCAGACTCCAAAACGCGTGATGGAAGATTCGACCCATCCAGATCATACCGCTAAACGTATACGCCAAACTTACTGAACTGCCTTTTCTGTTTCTTCCTTTTATTGTTTCTTTCTTATCCCTCTTTTTCTTTTCTTTTACCCATTTAGTATTCCTTTTTCTTTCTCCTTTTCTTTTGTGTATAAATTTCTAAGAGACAAAAAGGTAAGGGAAAGGTATATCCTTTTTCGTTAACGTAAATACACTTTCCAGATTTTTCCTTTTTTAAAAAAACAATCGCATTTAGAGCAACGGGATGACTTGTTTTTTGGTGTCATTATGATGTTGTCCGGATACTATACCGGCAGAAGAGATCGGCGATGATCGGTACCTTTCGAGACAAAAGAGAGAAATAATGCTCGCTCCACTTTGTTTTGTTTATTTTGCCATGCTCTCTTTATTTTTTTTCTTTTGGAAACATGGTCTAATTGGTCACATTTCTGACTACATCATCGATAGCCTTTGCGAAGTAATCTACATTTTGAGTAGACAATCCAGCCATGGAAACGCGACCATTGTCGGTCATGTAGATGTGGTATTTTTCCTTGAGCACGCGGACCTGGGACGCTGATTGGAGAGAAGCGTGAGAAAACTGAGTCAGCTCTGCATCTCCTTATTCCGCCGGCGCACTTACCCGTTAATCCCGTGAAAGAAAACATGCCGATTTGATCCACAATGTGATTCCATGTGCCAGGCGTTTGAAGTTCTTGCAATTTCTCGAAAAGGGCCTTGCGCATAGAAATGATACGGTTGGACATGTAACGCAAATTCTCCTTCCATTCGCTGTAGAGAGCAGGGTCATTCAGAACAATATTGACAATACGAGAACCGTAAGCGGGAGGGTTGGAAATTTCGGAACGTTGCAACTTTTCAAACTGCGAGAAGACCTTTTTGGCTTCCTCCGATGACTTGGCCACGATGGTCAAATTGCCAGCACGTTCGCCTAAAGAAAAGGAAAAGAAAAGAAAAAGGGGAAAAAAGGTCAAAGGATTAATTTTCCCATCGTGATCCTCTATTTACCATAAAGACCAAAGTTCTTTGCAAAGGACTGTGCCACAAAGAGTTCGAAACCTTGGTCAACAAAGTATCGAACAGCCCAAGCATCACGATCCAGATCACCCGAGGCAAAACCTTGGTAGGCGCAGTCAAAGAAGGGGAAATGATTTTTGGCGCGCATCACTTCGGCAATGCCTTTCCATTGTTCTTGCGTCGGATCGACACCAGTGGGGTTATGAGCGCAGGCATGCAGAATGAAGATACTTCCTTCAGGAGCATCCAACATGGTTTGGCGCATTCCGTCGTAATCGAGACCGCGGGTCTTTGGATCCCAGTAAGGATATTCTTCTACTTCGAAGCCCAACATGGTGAAGATATTTCGATGATTGGCTAACATTCAGATGAGTCATGAGATGTTTACTGTGCCATTCATTAAAAATTATTATTATTATTATTTTACCCCATGTCGGTCTAGAAATGTAGCATTTGCGGCTTTTTGTATAGTGCGCAGCAAGGAAGGCAGCACCGGTATGGTTTGCACCTGTACCGGAAATGGTCTGGACAGCAGCCACACGGTTTTCTTTGATAGCTGGGCTATTTTCTCCCAAAATCAACTTTGCAGCGGCACCTGTATAGGAAGGCAAACCGGCAATGGGCAGGTATTCGTGATCCAAAGTGTCGTCATTGAATAGGATCGCGTCAGCCTGCAGTCAGCATCGGTAGGAAGAGAATAGATAGCCCTCCCTTTGTTAGCAAGCCATTGTTCTTTCCTTAGTGATCCTTCCTTTTCCTTTTTACCTTTTTGACAACAGGAAGAACATAAGGTTTTTGTTCGTCTGTACGGAAAGCGCCTACACCAACGTTGATCTTACGTGGATCAGTGTCTGCTTTGTATTGAGCGGTGAGATGAAAGATGACATCAGGAGGGGCTTGAGGCACATGTTGGAAGACTGAGACGGAATCTATGAAGCAAATCATCCATGAGTTGAGGAGGAGAGGAGAGAAGTGGAGGTATTTTTGTTTCTTTACCTGCCATTGTGGAGATGTGAGTTTGAATAAGTTGCAGTCGTTTCGAAGAGTGCATTTTTTTTCTCTTTATATGGCTATAGCTGAATTTTTTTTCCGTGGTCTGGGCGGGCCGGGGTGAGGGAAATGGGGAACAAAAAGAATTGAGTCGTGTGCGGGGCGGGTAAATTGTCACGCCATGTACCAACCTTCTTTCTTTCTCTTTTTCCTTATCGCTTATATTAAAAAAAGAAGAAGAAACAAGAAGAAAGAAAGTTCAGGGAAAAAAAAACAAGAAACCAACATAGGGTTTTATATCAAAGCGTTGTTTTTCATTTTTCATGTGAAAAAGAAAAAAGGATGGTCTCAATGGCTCGTAATTCGTCGATAGCAGGGGTATACATATAACGTATATACCTTATGTGAGAAAAACGACAAAGAGGGGATTTAACTAATATGGATGTACCATGACTAAGAGGTGCAACTTATTTCGCAATGCGTAGGATTCGCTGACATAACCCTATTTTATGATAGAAAGGCCTCAAAATCAAACAACCCCGATACAGTCGACGAAATTAGGTTGGGTCAGGTTAGTGAAATATGGTCCACACAAAACCAAAACGAGCCAGGTAAAGAATATGATTGGGTCACCATTCCCGAAAATGGACCACTCCCATTGAAAACAAGTCGCTTCCGTAAAAATGGGCCACTTTCGCAAATACGGGACAATTTCGAAAATAAGTCATCTTGAAAGAAAGGAACAGATGGGTAAACAGAATTAAAAAAAAAAAGAGAAATAGGCGCATAGCCATTTCCACTGGGTCCCTTTTGGCTTGGTGTTTGCAATCTGATGCACACTACTCACTGGAATAGCGTGTTTTATAAAATGTTGTGATGGTAGTATACAAGCAATCGTAATTGATGATGAAAAACAACACTTTTCTTTATGATGATGATGATGATGATGGTGATGATGTTCCTGTTCTCTCTGTGCATCCATAGAAATAGGTGCAATGAATACGTTCAAACAATGATACGTTATCTTTATTTCCACCGTTGTCAGACGCTAGCCGCTGAACATCGTTGCATATTGCCTTGTATTGTAAAGTTGATGGCGATGAGAAGAGCCAACTATCAAAAGCTTGTTTACAACCATAAAGACCAAAACCTGTTAACAACCATTGAGGGCTACTTGGCACGGCGCTACTGATAGTAGTTCATTGTAAACCCAATAGCCTTACACGAAAGCTACTACGTTCACTCAGGGCGACAACAAGACTTCATAAGCCATTGTCGTCTACTACCATGAGCCAGTGACCCGCCTGATAGATTCCTTGGCCAAAATAGCTCGCGTTCTTCTTCTACTTAAAGAGTATAACTCAAGGACATTGTTTAATAAAGGATGTTTAATTGCTTGTCAGACGTTTTACCTATTGATTGCTTCATTTTGTTGTTTACTTGGCACGGCGCTACTAATAGTAGTTCATTGTAAACCCAATAGCCTTACACGAAAGCTACTACGTTCACTCAGGGCGACAACAAGACTTCATAAGTCATCGTCGTCTACTACCATGAGCCAGTGACCCGCCTGGTAGATTCCTTGGCCAACCCAAACAACTAGATGTGAAAAACAGAAAGGAAAAATAAAAACGAGTGTATGAGAGAAGTTTGGTCGGATAATGAAAAATGTGACTAAATTTGCCAGAGCCACCGCGCGTCCAATCGCGTACCACTTTTATGCACCCTCTTTTGGCTTTATACCTCATTCTTCTCCTGGAAATGTCGAGAAACCGTTTTGGTGGATATGAAGAATTCAAACTGTAAATTATCAACAACCGAAATCCTTCGTTATATGCATTTGTTCAAACAAAGCTGGACCACATCGTTGAATGGTCCCTGCCGAATAATGCCATGTCTGCACAGGATCTCTTTGATCTATGGCGCCAACGATTCATCAGGATGCAGCAAGAGTGGAAGCCCCAAACAAAAGTGAAGTCAGTCAAGATGGCCAAAGACACTTGGCAAACCATTGCTAGAATCAAGAAGGAACGACTCCACGCCAAAGCAACGTACACCCATCAAAGCCTGCGAGTGTTGAATTCGGATGGCAAAGTTACTGCCTCCTCCTCTTCCTTCTCTGTGACTCAGCAGGATTATACCCGAACAAAGTCTGAACAACTCGATACAAACGAGGAAAATGCACCTTATCAGCAGGCACCCTCTGACCATGAGGACAAAGAAGACAAAGACGACGATGCATCTGGAGGCAACGTCAAGGAACTTCTGTTTGCGATGGGCTACAAAAAATTCAAAGACATGGACTGGAACCAGAAAGAAAAGGCGTTACTTGATGAACTGGGTGGTTCTAATCCCTTTTTGGATATTGTCTTTGGTCTGGATGCCGTGGTTATGACAATTCTCAATAAAACGCATCAATTGGAACGTTGATCTCTCACTCTTAAAGTTGTGCTTGTCTCGTATAGTCAATTTGCTGAATCCTGTGCAGGTTGCTCGCATGAAGTTGTATCATCGTACCGCTTTTGGCCAGGATCAAGTCGACACACTTATTGACAGTTTTAACAATTACCATTTGTCAGAATGATCAGCAGATCTCTGAGACCAAATCAGTACCCATGCTGCTGGGAATGGCGCTTGTGTTGGGAAGGTATTAGCCATGATCGATGATGCCAAGCGATCACTGCTGCGCAACAATCGACACTCTCAGGAATACCGTGTACTGAAAAATCCTAGATCATATCATTGAAACAGCCGAGGATTGGGACTTGACTGACTCAGAAACCACAGTATATCGACGCGTGGCAAGCGTTATGGACCACTTGTTTCGATCCACTGGAATCAAGCTTGCCGATGGTGAACAGCAAGTAACTGCACGAAAGACGCACGCCAGTTCAATGAAATCATCTATGACAGCAGCTCACAAAACGCGATGCATGGAAGAAAAGTTGACCTCTTGTTGAAGCATAAAAATGGCGGCGAACACGACATTGAACTGTCAAGTAATGAATTCAAGTGACACTGTGTGACACCCAACTGTGCCGTCGCTCAACAATGCAAGAATCTGCGTATCAACGGTGCCATTCTCGGGCACATGGAGGCGCTGGATCAAAATCGACGCCGTGGCCATACAGTAGCAATGGATTGGATTGGCAATGTGGGTTATTTGTATATGCTCGCCAAACATCAATGACGTCTACATTGCTAAGAAAATCTGTATCCTACGCCTGCCCAAATCACTTGCCGATGTTGCGTCTTTCAATTCAACACTACTGGCATTGTTGTGCTATCAGCATTTCATTGTTGAACTTGGAAAAAAGGCACAGTGCGCGATGCAAGCAAGACAAGACCTGGAAACCGTCTGCGAGATTATAGATACCACGGACGATACTGTGGCTGCCCACCCAAAGCACAAAATCTTTTTCACTCCTCAACGCCATGGCATTAAAAAAATTAAACACTGATGACCCATTGCCACCCCCCAAAAAAAATACTTGCTTTTCTTTTCCTTCGTTTTGCGACCTGCATTACCTAATTAAGTCTTATATAGCTTGCAAAGGGTTTCATTGATAAATGACGTGATTGGCGTCATTGTCCTTTGTTATCTTCTCTGCTTCTCTTCTCTTCCCTCTTGTAGCACTACTAGCATACTAGCCTTGCGTTATTCGGTAAGCATTTGAACGTATTGATTGCACCTATTCTATGGATGCACAGAGAAAGGAAGTGGTCCATTTTCGGGAATGGTGACCCAATCATATTCTTTACTTGGCCCGCTTTTCATTTATGTGGCCCATTTTCCACTAAACTGACGCAATCTAATTTCGTCGACTGCAAGAAAAAGACAAAGAGAAAGAGATAGTTTAAGTTGAATTGGAGCGTTGTGACACCTCAACCTTGCTGATCTTGCAAATGTTTACAAAGGTTGCACAATCCCCTTACTCCCCCAACTGCTTGGTTGTGGGTGTGAACAGGCCAATCTCTTTCCCTCTCTCTCTCTCTCACTAAGGGTGCGTGCGCAGCGTGGCTTTGTGCAAAGATGGCAAACCCGGTTACACCTTTGACAAGCTCTATTTGTCTTCCTATCTCTCGTGGATCAAACCGTTTTTTCCCTTTCCTTTCCTTCCTTCTTTTATACGCCCTTTCCCACACTTTTTTTTTGGATATCGATAAGTTCCTTGTTTAGAAGAGATCAGTGTACGGATAAGAGATTCCCTCCAAAACAAAAAAATAAATACTCACAGCTTCCATCTTCCTTTTTCTTTTCCCTCTCTTTCTTTCTCTCTCTTTCTCTTTCTCTCTATCACTATCTCTTTGTTATATCTGTGCTTCTTTTCCAGGGTTTTGTCTCTTTTTTTTCATTTTTAGATGACTTCCACTCGACCGGATTCACCTGTAACGTGTCACCTAGATGACCTCGATGACCAAAAATCAATGAATCCATACGATTACCTTTTACTACTTCCAGAACTGGACCCCATGCTTTATCATACTGATATGCCTTCTCCGGATTCTTCACTTCCTGAATCCTATACAAGTAACTCCTCACCATCACCACAATACGATAAGCCGACGTCAGACGATGTAAAAAAAAAAAAGAAAACTTTGTGTGTCAGTGCTGCGTCCTCCCAAACTTACCCCGCAACGTTTTGTATGTTTTAGGATAAGACCCGTCATCTGCCCTCGCATTTTCTCTTTCAAGCCAACGACATGTATGTTTCAGACAATACTTTCCGAATAACCTCTCCTTACCCTTTTGTTTTTCCCTTCTCCCTCTCCCTATCTCTCTCTCTCTTCTCTTTTCTTCATATTTATCTCTTATTGTTCTTACTGTTGTCACTCAATGATATTCTTTAGATTGTCAACCTCAAGCTGTACGGACAACAGGTAAAAAAGAAAAAGAAAGCCTTACTGGGGCAAAAGGAACAAAAGAACGACACACATGTCTCCGTCTCTCTTTGTTTCTTTCTTTTTTGGTGTTTCGGGAAGATCACTCAGAAAAAAATAGTCTCCAAATTCGGATTCTAGGAGTTCCCGAAAATGGGGCCAAATCGCGAGTAGAAACCCAGCTGAAACTGTGTATTCAATTGCTCACCGAACAAGGCACCAAAGTCAACACGTGGTCATACCTTAGACTAGCTGAATCCATGTTGGCAAGATCCAAGTTACGGAAATCACAACAACAGAAAATGCTAGACGGTCCCACTGTGGGCTCATTGGTCTCGGATGAAGCCAGTATCCTTTCTTTGGAAGCCAAAGTCATCTGCGCAAGTAATCCCGAAAGGCAGGTCAAGATGTGTTCAGGCTGTATTCGCCGTGAGGCAAGTTATCTTGATTCTCTCCCGTTTTGCTTCTGTTTCTTTTCTCGGTCTAACAGTCAACTTTCTGTCCCTGTAATACATACTTTTAGCGCAAGCGAGCAGACAGGTCCAAAGAGGGTCGTCCACGATCCGGGATCGACATTCCGGATATTGGCCCTGAACATGACCGTGTTCTGTTGTTTAATTGCAACCCCATGGTCAATTTTAGCTCAGGCGATGCCATTCTACCGACACGGATAACGTGTTACTGCAGACATCACAATGAAAAGATTGGGTTTCGGTAAACTACTCATTTCTTGTTATTTCCTTTCCCTGATTTAGCCGTTCCTCACGTAACTTTTTTGCTTTTCTCTAGCGTATGCTTTGCCATGAAGGATTATCAAGGAAACACTGTGGCTACCGGCGTTTCGCCACCTATCATGATCACAGATGACCATAAAAGTTCCAAAAAATCTAGAAAGCGCAGTCGTTCCGAAGAACCAGTAACACCAGCTGTTTCGCGACGCGGGTCTATGACAGATACTGAACCATCTTCCTCATCTGGTGTTCTATCCACTTCCTCATCTTCTTCCTCCCTTAATATGCTACACATGAGTCCGTTACCTCCCACACCAGGCGAGGAACATTCGTTCCTGTCCGACCTGGTGGCACTCACTGCACCGAGGGACATTCCGGATGATACGTCTTGGATCAATCGTCGCCGGCGACGGACTACGACCGATGATCAGTACACCTCTGAACCCGTGTTTTACCCCCAACTGGAGCGGCTCGTGCCCTCCCAAGGTCCTACTTACGGTGGGATTGAAGTCACCGTCCTTGGATCAGGCTTTTATCAGGGTCTAACCTGTCTTTTTGGAGAACACGCCGCGGCCACGGTCTACTGGAACCCCAATACGCTTGTTTGTATCCTTCCACCAGCGACCAGTCCAGGGCCTGTCTTGGTTTCATTCAAAGAACATCCTTTGGTTCTTGAAAGTCAGGATGTCGCACTTTTCACTTATTATGATGCGAGCGATCAGGCCCTCTTGGAGCTGGCCTTGCAAGTAGTCGGATTAAAAATGACGGGCAAGTTGCATGATGCGAAACAAATTGCCATGCGTATTGTCCAGGGCGGTGACGGCCAGGACCGGCATATCCCATCACGCACCACACCAGCACACCAACAAGGACAGCAACAGCAGCAGCAACAGGATCCAATGCGTCCTGTTTCTGCTAGCGCACTGGAGCAGCAGATCATCCAGGCTCTGGAAGACATTCCAGATGTATCGCATGCGAATCTGAATGGTCATACCATGCTTCATCTTGCGGTGCTGCTAAATTATCCGCATCTAGTGGAAGCATTAATTCGAAAATCCGCTCTGTTGGATGCGCAGGACCGGAACGGACTGACGCCTCTCCATTTCGCCTGCTGGAAGCAGATGGAAGGCATTGCTCGGCTACTCGCCGGTGCAGGAGCAGATCCATCCATGCCTTCCATCCTCGGTAGCCCTCTCGAGCTTGGTCTAGCCACCTTACTTACTTCTGCCCCTTCTTCCATTGTCTTGAAAAAACCTGCCCGTCGACGTTCTAGCTTAAAACTGCATCGGTTTCACAGTCTTGATATTACAAAAACAGATGCTTCAACACCAATGGACCAGAACGGGTTGGGTTTGGTGCAACCGAAATTCGATCAAAGACTTTATCTCTTCTGGCTTCCACTACTCTTATGTAAGCATATCGATGCATGAAACAAAGTAGCTCACGTAATCCTTTCTTTTTTATTTTTTTGCCCTACAGTAGCCATTGGTCTTTTGTATTGTCAAATTGTAGGAAATCGGAATTTTGCTCGATTCCTATTTGACTTGGTTCCCTACAGACCCTCACTTCGGTATGCCGTTTAAAATAAGAAAACGACATGGAAAGCTATTTATTTTCTCCCCAATACCTTCTGTGCTTGCTTCGTTCTCTTAGCACGGATATACGCACTTTCTCTCTTTCCCTTTTTCTCACGCTCATGCACACTTACACAAACCACCACACATGAACACATACTACAGTACGCGGCACTTGTACACACACACCATTCGTCACCACATATACCGCTCGCATATGCTTTCTCTCTATCGTAACAACAAGAAGAAGACAAAAAGCAAAGAAAGAAAAAAAAAACATAAATGAAAGTTCATCGCAAATAACAGCAAAATAAAGCACTTGTGTCCTTTGTGACTAACATCGACACTGCTCTCCTGCTTTTTTGCCTTCTTTTTTATTGCTGGATGAAACCACTGACACGCTCACGAACATCGTCTGTTCCTTCTCTTCATCAATCATCAACGCATACTTTAGGCAACATGGTATGCCATGTAATGCCTGGCAACCATGCTTTGGAATACATTATCAAAGCGGAATCTAGCCTTTTCCCCATGGATGCTGTCTTTGGTGTGGTCGCTTTGCTGCTCTGGATCTTTGTACGTCCCACCAAAGCCTCGTTGTTTTATTATGACTTGCCCATCATATAGCCTGACTCTCTGTGCTTATTAGATTCCCTATTTTCGCACAGCTTGGCCGATTCTAGCAGTGTGTTGGCTTTGGCTGAAAACGAGGACGGTGACGCAAGGTAGGATGGGCTTGGATGAAATATACGTAATAACTTGCGATCTTGCTGATTTTTTTAGAAAGCATCCTGGTGATGCGTGACATCGGTATCCAGGTCAAGACTACCTATTGGGGTGGCAGTTCTGTTTCCAGATTTATCAATCGATTGAAGATCGAAGACGTAGTGATCAATGAAGGCATTTCTTTATGGCAAATCAAATACTATATGGCTATCCTTGTTAAAGACGAATCCAATGTCATTGTTGTCTTCGAGGTAATATCCCTTCTTTTCCTCTCTCGTTTTCTCATTTGGACTCGTTTTTCCTTGCTTCTATGCAGAACCTTCTGCCTAAGTTACAGCCCGTTCTGCTAGATGTGTATCGTGGTACGCGCTCCATTATTTTCCCTGATCAAGACAAATCAATCGCGTCATCATGAAGAACAAACCAAGACAAAACAAATAACGCGCCTTTATTCTGTTCACTCCAAGCAGACAAAGGCGCTAGCATAACTCACACTACTGTCCCTCGGATGTTCACATGCCGAACTCTGTGCATATTTGACAAACTTGATTCGTTGTCTAGTTTGGTTCTTCTCCTCTCGCAGCGTAGTCATCGCAGCAAGTAACACACTGATCGGATGCCGTCCACAGATTGTATTTCTGGTTCTAGCAAGATATAGTGCAAACTGCTCGAAATCAAGAGATTCGATTGTTTCCATGCCTTCATAGTCAAGATCGCGAATCGATGCATGGATCGGTGTTTCCAGGGAAGTGGTATTTCGTCCGAGCTGCAAAGGAGTGCCCGTACGTTCTTTTCGATAGAATGTATATTGAAATCGAGATCCCCTAGTTTGCAAAGGAAAAGAAAACGAACATCGTCAGAAAAAAGTGCGTGAAGTATAACAGCAGCAATAATTTACCAGTGACAGAAATCTGAAGAGATAATAAAGAGATTCGCTGGGTCTTCCAAATATTTTGACAGGATTTTGCCATACAATTCTTCCTTGTCTGCTCGGATGGAGCCAACTAAGATGGGGACGACAGTAATCTGATCGATCTTTCTATATTCACTTCCCGTCAGCGTGCTTTCATTTTTTCTGTCTATTCGATCTACTATGGTCTCAATGTTACTTACTCGCTGAAAATCTTGTATGTATAGGGCAAATGCATTTCGATGCTATGCTCGTCTTCGTCCACGTCCTTGTTCATCCAAACAAAATATCCAGTAGCATGCAGCTCTTTAATCACTTTATCCGATGCATATTTGAGTTTCTGCTTCAGATTTTTCTTTTATTTTTCTCTTTTTACCTGATCTATCCAATGTTAAATCTCCTAATGGTGTCTCATAGGTATCACACTGCGATAGAGCACAACCGTTCAAATAAACATGGTGAGAAGGGCCCAGAAAGAACACCCGCTTGCTAAAATCGTATCGTAAGCGAGATGGCAGCCATTATCCATTCCCGCCGAAAGAAGAAGGGGAAATTAGCTTACATAGCAGATGGGTCCACGCATTTATAAGCGTAAGCTGCCGTTGGGCTGCTGTAACTATATCCAGCGTGGCTAATGTCGAAAAAAGAAAGAATATACCATTCAGTTAGCTTTTCGTTATTAGTGCTTTTCTTTTGGCAAAAGTAGCTAGCACATACGGGCCGATGATAGCTCTGACACCTGGAATAGGATAAGGTTCTCCGTCTTCTGTTGTCAAAGGCACAGCTGCCAGGTCACGGTCCAACTGTTGATTTAATGCGGCTCCTGCACAGCAACATGAAATGAGAAATCTCAAGACATGCGCAAGGATGAACTTACGGGAAGAAGTATACCAGGAACCAGCATGACTTGCAGAACGTCGCATTGGGAAATGCTTCAAAAGAACGATGATTAGCAGTGGGAATGGAAAGAAGAACAAGGGTTGAATCTTTGCTTTAAAAAGGTATCAAAGCCTTCCGAGCGGAACTAGAATATCACGGCAGGATTTCGCCACTGCATCCGGGAAACCCTAATAGTTCCTTTTGAGAAGGAATAGATCAAAAGATGAGCAAACATAAAACATACATACCAGTATTAACGCAAATATCATTTCTGGATTCAGCCAATCTGTCATGCCCACAAATAAACTATTATGCTGAACAGAATGATTGTAACTCTCCTTAACTGAACAGCTCCCCTACTGAATGATAGTTGCATGAAATTGCTAAATTGCCATGATACAGTCCATAATGCACATTAAGACCATGATTCGGTCGCATCTGCACTCAATAACTGAAAAGAATGCGCGTTACTTTGCCTATGAATACTTTACCGATTGATCTCAGCTCCAGTCTACAACTTAACTGGGACATCCTATCATACCCAATGAACAAAAAAGAAATTATATAATCTACTGAAATTCTTCACATCACAGAAATGACCTGATATAATGGAAAACACTAGGTAAAGCCAAGTAACTGAACAAAACATAGTTTCTGGGAGGGTTGTGGTTGTTTTTATTGAGTATGCAAGCAACAAACAATTTACTCTTCGTCGGCCAAAGTCTTCTCGAAAGCAGCCTTCTTCTGGGCGATCTTGTTGTCGCGCTGCTTCTTGTTGAGGCGCTGGAGCTTCTTGAAGGGCTTGGCGGGCTTGCCCTTCTTCTCGGTGGGCTTGAAGGTAGGGTCGGCACGGATGGCTTCATGGGCTTCAGCGTACATATCCTCAACCTTGTCGGAGGTGATACCGTTCTTCAAGAAGGTAGAGAACTGCTTCTTGTAACGTTCTTCATCTTCTTCCTCAAGGTATTCCATGTATTCAGCAACGTGGACACCGTAGATGTAGTTGCGCAACAACTCGTCGTCGTTGGTCTTGGTTTCGATGTCGTAGCCAGGGAAACGGTTGCCAGAGTGGGGGATGAAGATACCACCATCGGAAGCACCCTTCATGGCACCGAAGACACGGGCACCAGTGGAAGTGCGGGCCAAACCAACATCAAGGAAGGCCTTGAAGGGGCGGGGACCGTCCTCAAGAGGCTCGGTCAACTGGAGAGTGCCATCAGGCTCGGTCACACCCTCGTACTTGTCAGCAAGACCAAGCTTGGTAAGGGTACGGCGAGCCAACAACAAACCGGTGGCATAGGCAGCGGCCCAGTTGGTCAAACCACCCTTGATACCATAGCGGGGAAGTTCGTGAGAGTAGGCAGCAGCCAAGACGAAATCACCCTGGATCTTAGCGTAGACAATCTGGCAGATAATGTCCTTGTTGGTGAAACGGACAACCATTCTGTACTTGGGAGAGTTGTACTTGTTCTTGGCCTGAACGACGAGTCTCTTACGAGCATAGTAGTCGGTCTTACCCTCTACAAAGATTCAAGCCCATTAGCTCACCGATTTCTTCAAGCCATGGCTAAATAAGAACATCCTCATTTTCCCTTTCCACGCGAAAGTAGCCGTTCACTTTCGGATAAAAGCCACCCAATGTTATATCAAAGCAATGTAACTTTTGCAAGTCTCGTAGAGAGACATGACATTTCATGTCCGTGTGTCCGGCAATAAACGGGTTTCTCGTGAAGGATTGTGGTGTTCGTGTTGTTTAAAAAAGAAAGTGGGTTATATTTACCTCTTCTTCTGCGGTACTTGACCTGGTAGCGCTTGAAGTAGGCCTTGTTCTTCTGTTGCTTGACGAAGGGCTATCGAAAAAAAAAAGGGGAATCCAATTAATCATCCATCTATCCTTCTTCATCCATCTCTTATACTGCATCGCATCGCCTCGTTTAATCCTTTGTTGGTTTGATGCATACCATTTTCAAAGCAGCAATAAAAAGAAGGATCCTATGTTTGGCGCCTGGCGAGTTCTCTAAAACGGCTTCCCGCAACGGCGGAACCTCTGTGTGGCGGGTAAAAGCACGTCACACTTCACATTGAGTCCCGCACAAGTCCGGTGCCAGGCGGTTAATTTGGTATAGTACCAGTAACAATAACCATGCTTTCATTTCTCTATCCAGCTGGAACCAGAAAAGGGTAACAATGGCAGTCAATACTGAATTAGGATGTAGCCTACGTTTATTAGCTTATTTCTATGGACAGTCCGATCATGCCGAAACAAATGTTTGCGTTATGGTCGTTTGATAGACCTCTTCAGCCACGAACAGAAATCTAAGAAGCAAAGTGCTTTGACACAAGGGCCTTTCTATCTGACCGTGGGAAATTTTGAGGCGTTCCCCATCGTTCGTCGTGCTAATAACGACTTGTAAAGCACGTTTATACAACGATATCACTAGAAGCGTAAATGCTTCTCGTATATTCCCTTACTTATACAACAGATTAAGACTGAGCCTGTTTTGAGTGCGTCAGTGATCAGGGTGTAAAATGTTGGCAACGGCTACACTACATTTTTTAATCAACAAATTGGATCTGATCAGTTACTGTAATCCATATTTGTCACTATGCCTACTGTTGGCATTCCGATCACTGCAACCAGCTACACTTGGGTTAAAGAAAGGTTCAAACCAAGGCATTCTACACATATATCTACTTGGTTTTTATGAACTTTATCCCTAAAGTGATTTTCTGTAGCTAGACGATCTTGTATATCAATTGCTCGCATTTATTTGCGTGCAGCTGTTACAGATGCCGGGACAAACCCTATTTTCTAAAAGGGGCAGCCGTGGGATAAGGTTATGTGATTGGTTCTGGTAATTAAAATCACGTATGGTTCATGACTCAAAGTTTTTGGACCGTTTTTTCTTCAAGGCACAAGAACACAGTATTCTCGGTTCTCCCTTTTCCCCTTTCTCTCTTTGTTATCTCGACCATGGCTTCCGCGACTGAGGTTCTACCAACAGCTCAATCCTCATTTGCGATACCCAAGCTTGCCCAAGACCTCATTGCTGGCACAGTTGGCGGTTGGGCACAAGTCGTCGTGGGTAAAGTTCCCCGCTTCCCCACCCTACCCGACGAGAATCGGTCTAAGCTCATCTTATCACAGGTCACCCATTCGATACGATCAAAGTTCGTATGCAGACACAGCCATCCCCGCCAATTTATCGAAACGCTATGGACTGTTTCCAAAAATTGGTGAAGCAAGAAGGCGTAAGTTTCGGAGACCGGATCAACTAGAACCTTGTCTTGATATCTTATTTTATTCCCTACATTATCTGGCAGCCCAAAGGCCTTTATCGTGGCGTTGCATCTCCGCTGGCTGGCATTGGTCTTTGGTAGGACAAATGGACAATAGAAAGGGAGAAAGGAATGTTCTGAGCAAATACTGTATAGTAATGCTGTGGTCTTCATGTCCAACGGTGAATTCAGACGCATTCTTCAAAAGGGTGACCCCAATAAGGTTTTGTCGTTGGCCGAAATTGGCATGGCTGGTTCCATGGCTGGTAGTGTGATGGCCTTTTTCAATTGTCCAATCGAACTACTGAAGGTCAGACTTCAGACCCAGGATCCTGCAGGCGTGATCGGAGCTGGCGGCAAACTGGAGCCACCTGTAAGTGACGAACGAGGAATGCAGAAAATTAAAGTAGGTTTAAACGTGTTATATTAGTATAAGGGCGTTGTGGACTGTGGTGTGCGCACAGTACGTGCTCAAGGTTTTCGTGGTATTTACCGCGGCCTTGGCATCACCTTGCTCCGAGATTGTCCCAGCTATGGCTTGTACTTCAGTAAGGATCCGTCTATAGACACGAGACAGTAGGACGGAGCAGTGGTAATATTAACCAATATTCTTAGTCACCTATGAAGGTCTTAAGCGGTTCTTCCAGTCGCTTAAAAAGAATGAAAATGACCCCTTGACCACCATTGATTTATTGTTGGCCGGTGGTCTCGCTGGCTTCGGCGCTTGGATACCTGCATATCCTCAGGATGTGATTAAGAGCCGTATTCAGAACGAGTCGAGGTTGGTGTTACTCAGTCGTTGTATGGCTAATAGAATATTAACTGACCAAACGAACAGATACAAGTCATCACTGCATGCGTTCCGTACTGTTCTCCGGGAAGCTGGTCCAAAGGCTTTCTTCCAAGGTGTTGGACCTACTATGGCAAGAGCCTTCCCTGCTAATGCCGCCACTTTCTTCGCTTATGAGATGGCCATGAAAGCAATGGACAAGTCCGCTTAAACGATATCTCCATGCGTTGTAATTAGCATTTGCTTTGTATAGAATATTTTTGCATGAACCGAAAAAGAAGAAAATTATTTAAGTTACTTTATGTCGAATAGCAGGCAACAGTTTATACAGTATAAAATAAGTGGAAGAGAAATGATATGATTTACTAGGGTAGGACTTAATCGCCCGGAGGGATGATACCTGGAATGGCATATTGTTGTACTGTAGCCATGGCACCAATGATACAGACCATCAATATAGAATGTAATATGGTTTTTCGAAGTATTCTGCCTTCTTGCCCTTGCAGATTGATCGTTGACACACCTGTGGTCAAGTTTTGGGGAGAAATCATCTTGGATGTAATTGCACCAGTTGAATTTGTAGCAGCCATCAGAACAGCAGATAACCCAATTTCACGGGCAGCAACAACTTGTAAGTTGCCGAAAAGCTGTGTCAAATACAGAGTAAGGTTAGGAATATCGTATTACTTAGTCAAAATCAATGGAGAATTGGGTCTTACCGAGTTGGCTGAGGTGTCGCTTCCCGATAGAAAACAGGCGAGCCAACCAAGCCAGGCGGACAGAAAAGGGAATGCTCGCCCAACGGAAGACAGTGTCAATCCTATGGTATATACAATGCCTAGTGCCGCCTTAGACAGATTTCTCCAAATAAAGCTGAGGAAAACTTTACCTGAATAATTGTACAAATAAGCAAACGCCATGATAAATGACACAGTGAGGATGGGGAAAAATAGCTGCTTGGCAGTATCGCATAAGGCGAAATAGAATACGTTTGGTTTTGCACCGTACAGCAGAACGACGGCAGCGAAAGGAATAGAACAAATCAGGATAGCGGTGCCAGTGGCCAGTGGTTGGAAGACCCAAACCGCATCGTACTTTTTACCATACAGAGTCAGCCATACCTGGCAGTTTCGGAACGTCATTAGCTCTATCCACCTTCTCATCTTTGCGGATTGACATTACCTCTTGGTGAAGGTGTGGCCAGAACACGCGCACTTGACCCACGTTCGAAACTTTGGCAAAGCTCCATCTAAATGGCAAAGCATATGTTTACTCTTGGCTTCCTGTTTTATCGTGAGCTTCTGTCTTTGAGCTTACATGATAACCACTACAACAATGATAACCCAAGGACTCCAGGCAATTGCAGTCTCTAGCCAAGTCGGTTTTGCGAGCACCAACTGTTCTCCATTCTTTCTTTCCGTAGTAGACGGATATTGTTCGGAATCTTCTGACACTTCTACCTTCGCACAGGTGGATGAGTGTGCGGCCGACGGGTAAGAATCAGTTGTTTCTTCATCTGTTTTCCTCTTGACGCCAATGTTTGCCTCGTATTCAGCACGATAAGGGGGTTTCCAGTATTGCACAAATACAATGATCGATAGCAAAGAGACTAGACCAGCAATAAGATCAGGAAGTTCTGGCCCCACCAGATTGGCAAATATAGCCTTGCTTCTTGTTCAGCAAAGAGTTCCGTCTTGAAAGCGGCTTACCTGCACCACAGCAAATGAAAGACCAGCCACTAATGCGGCAGGCCAACATTCCAAAACTCCTGCACGTGGACCTATGAGTTCGGTTAGTCTTTGCCAATATGGAAGTCAACTGATAAGAAAAACAAATCACCTGCATAAAAGAGGAGAGCATATAATGGTAGAAATAAGCTTATCAAAGGAAGCTGACGACCCATCATTGCTGACAAAGACATCACAGGCAATCCTGTGAGGGCTGCTAATGTGGTGACTGGTATACCAAGTGCACCTGAGGGTTTAAACAAGAAAAAGTGGTTAGTTTGAACGCTTTATCATTTCAGGACATACCGAACGCTACAGGTGTGGTATCGAAAATTAGCGTATATGTTAAGGCATCAACAGGATCAAATCTATGAACTTCATGGGTCGAACATAGAACTTCTATGTTATGATATAGATTGATTTACCCCAATGATACCATGAGTGAGGAGCATATTGCACCTGGCGTTCCAAATCCAGCGACGCCTATAGATTTATTTTTCGTTCGTTTAGCCTTGCTCACTAAGACAGTATTAACCATCGTTCTTCAGATGGTTTACCTTCCAGAAGAGCCCCAAAGCTATATCCAATGATTAAGAGAATGATACGCGTGTCTGGAGGCGTGTTTGTGACCATCCACCGTCGAAAAAGGTCAAATATGCCCGATCGAACTGCTGTGTTATAAATAAACCTGCAGGCCGTTGTATTACATCGGTCCACACAACGACAAAACTTTATCTTACATGGCGTTCACCACAATCCACATGATTGGCCAATTTGCGAATACGATTCCGTTACCTATGGACTCAAAGGCTTGCTGGGCCGGCATATGCCATGCAAAAATCGCAATGAATATACTATAGCAGGGTTAGCAAGAGATGGTACGTAGTTTAGGATCGAGTATCTGCAGGAGTACCATGTGATTAATCCTCCTAAGGAGGCGTAATGAGCTGGAAGACGAAAGCCACCCAGCAAAACCAAAACCAACAGAAGAGGAATAAGGCCCACAAAGAAAGAGCCAACAAGGCTACCACCAATAGGAGTGAGTTGCTGTACAAACAGTCCTTCTTTTCGGACAGAATCTGGTACAGGAGGAGTGGAATTCATTTATATTCTGTCCAAGTTGCAGAGGACAAAAAAAAGCAGAAACAAAAGGGAAAAAAAGAATAGATGGGACTTTAAATAGGATCCCAGATGCAACCTGCTCCTTTGAAAAAGAGGATATTGACTTCTGATATGTTTCTCACGAGACTAAGTGTTTTTCGGTCCTTGTAAAGGAACATTCTATACGTCAAACCCGACGCTGAATGTAAGGTAATACAAGAGCGGTATCATTTTGGATATGGACAAAAATGGAGATAAGTTTCTAGTGCTAGACCGGGATATTGGAACTTTACCTACCATGATTGGTTGGATCGTCCCAGACGCTTCTCACGCATGAATAGCCTTCCTATATATGGTCAACGGTATAGCACTGAATGGGGGAAAAAAAACCCAAGTGGGATTCAGATCGGGCCATGGAAAAAAACAAGGGAGAAATACAAAAGAAGTCAGCAAATATGTATAATTGAAGAAAATACAGCACTTAAAAAGATTGAAAGAAAAGAAGGTAGGTACTAGTATGAAAGCACTTATTGAACAGATATTGCTTACTTATTTTACTTGCCTGAAGAGAGATCCACATAATGTCCTAATCACTTATCAAAAATACTCCCACAGTGTGTAATTAAATTACACCATTGCTACCTTAGTATTACCTATTATAGCGTTTTTCTCATTGAAATCAATAGAAAGTAGGGAATTGTTTATGCCTATAGACGTAATCTTTATCCCATAATTATCTTACCGAGAATGATCAACTGACCGGCGTCTCCACTCAGATTCCCCATCAAGCATACCACAAAAAATACAGTGTCAAGCTAAGCCTATGTAGCGGATCCTTTGGATGACCAACGTTTAGACCAGCGAATAACCTATCATTCATATCAAATAAGCACAAAGAGGCAGAGGATCTCGCGAGGAAAAGGCTTATGCACAGTACTGGTTCTTGATCCAGAGCTTGCCGGATGAACCTAAAACATCTCTCGATAGTAGTACATCAGTCCAGCTGTAATAACACATAAAAAGCACACACGTCGCCATTTGATCTAAGGAACGGAAAGTGTCTCTCATGCAATTGATTGGTATGCACTAGACTTTATCTGCGACTAACAAGGCAACATATCCTTTTTGAAACCACGAATACTCAGAGCTGCCCCAAGCCCCAATGAAATAATTTTTATCAACATTAACCTACAGCTTACCGGAAAATCTCGCGCTACAAATGTTCTATAGTACGTGTTAAGACACCACATTTTACCTGGCGTGATTAGATGGTGGGAGCGTCACGCACCACAAAAATTTGTTTGACAGCAGAAGTCCTTCTCTCCTGGCGCGCTCTTGCAATCCCAGCCAAGATCTCGGACGATTGAAACACACTTATGGCAAAACGATCTGGAGACGAGGCTTCGCAAGAGTGCGCAAAGAAGCTACGAGAAGCAAACGATGATCTAGCAGATCATGTTAGGTGGACCCGCCGGCATTTGCTTTCGCGTATCACGGAAAAAGCACTTCCAGAACGCTTACACGGCCTCGAAAAAGAATACGATCGTTTGCACCAATTATTATATCAAACAGTGAGGAATGGCGAAAGCAATTCATGTTTGCTATTTGGCAATCGTGGCACGGGCAAATCCGCCATGGTTCGAAAGATTATCGCCAACCTTAAGAAAAATAACACATTTTGTGTTGTGCGCTTGAATGGGCTGACCGAAGTCAACGATCGACTAGCCCTCAATGAAATGGCGCGACAACTAATGCTTGAACAACGTGAACAACAGCAACAACAGGAACGCTCTTTTGTAAGTAACAAAAAGTACTTTCTCTCTTTCTCTGTGTAAACCCTGTGTTTGCCTCATATGTCCTTTCCTCGATAGGGTTCTTTTGCAGAGTCTTTCAATTATATTCTATCTCTATTAAAATCGGGCGATCGAACGACTCTTCCCATTATCTTTATTCTGGACGAATTTGACTTGTTTGCACAACACCCAAAGCAAGCTTTGTTATATAATTTGTTTGATGCTGCCCAGAGCGCTCAGAATCCCATGGCAGTAGTAGGGTTGACCTGTCGTCTGGTAAAGTGCAAAGGAACACACACAGATGGCACGGACTGATAAAAAGTTTCTAATTAGGATACATTGGACTTGTTAGAAAAACGTGTCAAATCACGGTTCTCGCACAGACAGATCTATCTCTTCTCACAACCGACGCTGACGGATTTCATCGAAGTAGCCCGAGATACCCTTCGATTACCAAAACGGCCAGAACACACAACAGCATTCGTCGCCTATGCTAAGAAATTCAATAAATCTGTTGAAGTACGGTAATGAGCTTGCTATACGGGGACTTTATTAACATACCATTCCAGACTCTATTCCAAGAAGCATCGCTGAATAGTATCCTCCAGCGGATCTTCCATATGACTAGAGATTTACGTCTATTCTACAAGATCTGTGTAAGTTTCATTTGCTGGAGTATTTTAGGGAAACGACTTATTGAAGGATCTGTTTGCTATAGTTCGAACCTGTATCCCGCCTAAGTCCAGAGCAGCCTTTCCTTGAAGCAAGTCATTTTGATAAGGCGAGTCTGATACAGTGTCTGGATGCAAAAACGGAGATTTTAAAAGGTTTTTATTTGTTTGTCCTTTTGCTTGATAGTATCTGATCTGTTTTATTGTTAGGTGTTTCACTTTTAGAGTTGATCTTGATCGTGAGCATGAAGAATTTAGTAGAAAAGGATATTTCTGTGTTTAATTTTCAGATGTTGTACGATGAGTACAAGAACTTTATGAGTACGACCCAAGTGCAGGGCATGGGGTTCGGAATGAAGCTCTATAAGCACGCAGTGGCATTAAAGGTAACGATCTCATCTTGTTGGCTAGTTGTCATCCTGAACAGGTGTTTCTCGGTTTAGGCATTTGAAAATCTGCAAGCATTGGAACTCGTTCGCCCCGTGGCTCAGGTAGCCAAGTGTCCGAAAGAGTATCGTATGGCCAAGTTGATGATCGAACGTGCACAAGTTGTTGATGCTGTGTTAAAGTACAAAGATTGTCCCATTGTTGTCAGGAATTGGGCAACAAGTTCGATAAAATAAATGTCGTTAATATGCAAAAAGTCATCTTTTTTGGTAATTGACGCCTTGATCAAGCCATTAACGATGACCAGCAACTAGGCTGGTTGTATCCCATTGCTCTAAGAAATGAAGAAATCGACAACAAACCTATTCCTTGTTGAGAATATTCTGCTCTAGTATTTCTCTCAAGCACCTATTGTCATATTCGTCATAAGCACGTAGATCATATCTTCTGAAGTGGACAAAACCTTCATTCTGGCTAACAATAAAGAACGCATCTCAATTGTGGTCTTATAGGATGATGACCATTACGTGAGTATCTTTCCACCATCCCCTAGGATTTTCAAAGGGGCCAGCAATGGTATTTACAGGTGCCAGCCGACAAACGCGGTGTACAATCAGCCATGCATAAGGCATAACGTGAAATATATATATGACTGGCCTGCAGATTAGTAAACTACTATAAAAGATGGTGACATTTTTTCAGCATTTAAATAAATCGATTGCCATAAACTCGATGAACACATTGCCAAGTGAACTCCTGCAAAATATCGCCGACCGTCTATCACGGAGAAACCTCTGTGTCCTACTTTGCGTCTGCCGTTCATGGAACATGATATTGAAGCCTCAGTTGTACATATCACTGGATAACATCACTCAGCAACAATTTAAAGAGCTCGTGAAGACGTTGACGGATACGGTCGCACATAGGTCACTCGGTCACTTGGTGCGTAAACTCCTCATCCCCATAGCCTTAAACGGGGAAGATCTTTCATATCTTCCACAACTCTTCCCCTCTGTTACCGAGATATCGGTCAAAGTGAGAGGAAGGTTAGACCCATCGCCCATATTGCAACAATGGAAGTATCTTGCAAAGATATCGCTTGACAACACGATGGGAAAACCACACACTTTTCCCAACCCTTCGCTCAAAGGATGTCTCACTCACGTATCGGTTTCTACGGAAGGGATCACTGGATGGGTCGACGTAATCTCAGAGCACGCGTCGATACAAGAATTGACCTTGACTGTATTCAACATTGTCGGAAACAACGCTGACAATATCATATCTTTTTCTGAACTGGAAAAACTCCATCATAAGCTTCCACGCCTTCGTTCATTAAAGATTCATAATCTCAAAGTACACGGTGATCTGCCAACACACATAGCTAGTTGTAACAACTTGCGCGAGCTGTCGTTGATGTCAGACTCGATTCACCCTTGGGGTCACTATTTTGCTCGGAAGTACACGAGTCTGCAAGCGTTAAATCTATACGTAGATTGGGAGAATGATATCGAAGTGAAAAGGGGCATTGCACCGCTCGCCTATGCGTGCCGGAAACTCAAGAAATTAAATATCCCCTGCATGGAAGTCTACAATGCGTTTCTGGATATCCTTTGTGCCATCCGTGCCCCCATGACGCACGTTAGCTATGATGCGTGGGATAAGCCTTGGTTCTCGAAAACAATCCACAGCTTTTCCAATACAATCTCTTGCGTGAGAATACATGGACAAGGCGAGGTTTCGATCAAGGAAGTCTTGGAGCGCTTGATCATATGCCCGTCCTTGGTTGATTTAGAGCTCATATTTCTTGTCCAAGACTTTGGCCTGGATTACATCTTGGACGAGCTAAAAGGCCTTCAACGGCTGTATCTGAAAGGCAACCGAATCCTTTTAGAAGGAAATCCTACATCCTCTATTCGTCATGGCTTGAAAGACCTCGCCCTGTGCGGAAATGATGTTGAGGACGCCGTCTACGGATATATCTCGCAGCATTGTCCGCTGCTTCAGTCGCTTTCATGCACGTACTTACGTTTCCATACTCGATCGATTACGATATGTTATCCTCACCCAGGCCTACAATTCCTGGGTGTTCACAGTTATAGAAACGCTATCATTCAAGTTGTCTCAATGGATACATCAGAAATGATCCGAGAGCGAGAGACATGTGGCAGATTGGACAGCCAAATGGCGAGTTTGGGGCAGCACTGTAAGCTGAATAAAGACGACCCAAGCACCGACGGATGTACGTCTTTTCGTTACGATAAGCAACAAGGTTCAGTAGAGTTGAATGAGGACAGATTCGATAGAAAGGACCAGATAGGGGCTGAACGTCATCTTGTATTAGTCCGATGTCCTTATGTGAATGAGATCTTATTGTCCAGAGGGCTTGCTCCACCTGTACGCTTTTATATGTAAATGTATGCAATGGCACAGTGTATTCTATTAACAACACATTGAACAGACCAGCTCAATCAGCTGCTGGACCGGACAGTCAGAAATAGCATCAAGCATTAATCTGATTTCACTGTTTTAAATATTTTCTTTTATTACAATAGGTAAATGAACATGACCGAGCTGCTTTTCAACGTAGATTATGAAAATCAGTTGGGATAATTTGTACGCATGAACTCAAAGAATGCAAAGTGATTTGGTTGAGCCCCGTACTTGTAGACAAACTGAGATGCAAGATAAGCGCCAAAAATGGCTCTAACATAGCTCTCAGGGACACGCTTTAGCAACGTCTCTAGGCCGAGCTTTTCTAACAATAACTTGGGGAATGCTTTGCGAAGGACAGCATGACGTAGCTCTACGTTTTCAAATAGGTGTGTTTGTTGTAGTTGCAGGTTGAGCTGAACAATGGCATTGGATAGGTCGTCTGAAAGAAGAGAGATCGGTAGACCTGTCTTCTTGTGCTCCCGCCAAAGGGCTTCGAATTCAATCGCGGCGTTGCGCTCGATGATTTGTTGTACTTCTTCAACATAGGCTTTATAGAACTCTGGTATTTGTCCGTCTTTAACGCACATATTCTTAGCAAACTCCACATCATCAAATGCCAAGGCTGCAAGCACTTCGAGCGATGAGGAGGTAACACCACCCTTATTGGCAGAGGCATCTTTAAATATCACAATCCCTGCCTTTTCCAACCGCAGACGAGCCTCCTGAGTAAAGAAGAGATTGGCGCCTTCGACAATATACTTGAACAAGGGCGTCCCATCGTTCAACAGCATATTCACGTTGTATAGATCCACTGATTCTGGTCTGCCGCCGCAGGGCACAAAGACACTCGCTGAGGCCAGCTTGTTTGTATGGAACGAGTTCCGGAAAGCGAGTCCGTTCTCCACGAGGTCGCCATTGGGTAGACGGACATTATTCTCGTCAACGAGCACACGAAAACCTTCAGGGGATAGCTTTTCAAGGTTGAAATTACTGATCATCACTCGTGCTGTGGCCAGACGCAGGAGTTCTTCACGATCAATACCGTGGGGGTCAAATAGCACACCAGAACCATCCACAAGGCCGATTGTCTTGTCCTTAGAGATCTTGATCTCATTCGAACCGAGGTCGCCGTCCGGCCCCCCTGTTTGAAGCTTCGTGCATTCTTCCTCTTTCAAGCCTAGTTTGCGGTAAATGCCTAGAACATATTGATGGACAGATCGCGTGGTCATTCCATAGATGTCGTGTGGGATACCGCCCATCGATTGGGATTTCCCGGTCGTGAAGGCTTTCCAGAAAGTCGCACCACGTCGGCGCGCGTGTTGTGAAGCCCAATCCATGTAATCCGCGGTGCCTTCATCCGGGCCAAAGAATAAAATCTCTGGTTTCTTATTCAGATCCACCAAACGTTCCTTTATGCCAGGTGATTCACCCACTATCAGCAGGTCCAAAACAGAATCAACATACTTCTCGAAAGCAACCGCAGGTTTGTCTTGTTGATCTATATCCAGAAGAATCGTTCCTTTGGATCCACCTTCCGGGATATCCTTATTTTTACGCTGCTGTGTCGCAGCCAAGGCATAATTTTCGTCAAACAGCGTACGAAGATTGATGGAATACGCCTCGCGATTGCGGGACCGAATGATGCGAATACCGCCACGGGCCACATCTCGGAACCGAAGATGAAACCCTCTGAATTCAGAACCAATGACGAGGAACATACCGTACAGTTTGGTTGGGTACTCGATCTCTGGTAAGAAGCTTGGATCCAGACGGAATGATAATGCCACCTTGGTGGATTGGTAAAAGTTCGTCTTCAACACGTGCTTGTTGAAAGTGAGGAATGCTTCAAAGACGACTTGTTCATGTGCATTGGACGTCACTTGTTTTATCCTCCTGCTGAGCTCCTGGTTCGTTAAAATTTCCAGTTTAGTCAAACGTTGATAGGAGATGGTCGGTTGCAGGGAGGCCTCCCGCTGATTGACGTAATGGATCGTTGCAAAGTTAGCATACAGCAGTCGAATCAAATCCGGATAGCGCTTGATAATATCCAAAATATATTCACGTGTAAACGTGTCTTGACGAAGCCGCTTTTTCATTCTGGATAACACTTCTTCATGGATCGGATTGCTGCTGTCGAGAATATTGGTAAGAGAAAGATACTCCTTGCCCAGACGATTCAAAAAATGTTGGGTAAAGATCCATCCGACATAGCCATAGACCGTTTCCTGGACAGATAGCTTGTGTGTTTGGAAATATTCTTGAAACGGCGTCTTTGGCAAACAATAGAGTAACGATGTCTCTTTCATGACTTGATGGATAGAGTGTTCAATAGGGACAGCTTTGGCATCAGGCACGGGATTAAGATACAGTCCAATGATCGTCACACCGTTTGAAAATTGTTCTATTTGTACATAAGATCAATATACGACACAAAGGACCTTTCTCTGCCAGGAAGCACTTCCAAAAAACTTACCGACATATTTACGGGTTGAGTAGAGGTTGTAGTAATGGTACAAATCGGACATGGCGGAAAAAAAGTTCTTGGTGCTCCGCTGGCGATAGCCAATGATGAGACGACGTTCACGACTGCCTTGGACCTCATACATCTCAATGACTGGGCCAGTCCGTTTCAAGACGTGTCTCATGACATCCTCGTATATCTTGAGAGTATGCTCCGTTGCCTTCTTTAAGAAGCCCTGATCGGCCACCTCTCTGATGTTCCTTTCCTGCTCTCTATTTGGCGAAACATTGGCAAACTTGCACTTGGTGATAAAGTAACTGCGTAACTGCGAGGTCACGCCAGAAGACATGAGACCATTGGAACGGTAGGATTCAAGACGGTAAGCTTTGGTAGGGACAGAAGGATCCAACCATTTTTCATCGATTCTGTCGGTATAATTAAAGACAAGATGTCAAAAAACCTTCCCCACTTTCTCTTGTTATTCTCACCTTCTCTCATTTTGGGGCCCGTGCAGTTGTGACACTCCCGGCTGTGATGAATGCATGTACACCGATAACTCTTCCGATTCTTTTTGTAAATTGACATCCAGGACATTTTCATTCTTTGTGAATGCCAGTATCTTAGCGCCATACAAAGCCATGATATGGTTCGCGATTGTTTCGACTGATTCCAAGGCAAAGTAGTAGTCATCAATGTTCAAATTTCTGGTTCCCAACACCGATGAATACGTGAACGAGAAGATACTAATGACTACACTCACCCATAAAACCATGATACTTCGTTTTCAACTAGGTCCTTTGGTAAAAATCCGATGCTCTCCAAGTAAGAGCACACCTGTGCCATTTGTTGATCCTTTTCTGCGAAGACATTGGTATTATAGCCACTGTCGTTCCGGATAGTGTGGGATATGTCGCTAAGAATGGCAGGTTGCATGGATACGAGAGAGGGAAGTGAAAGGGTTTTTGATTGACCCTAGCAAAAGAGGCACTTATATGGATACGAGTCTAAAAAATTTAAGGCACAGCGTTGGGGGGGGGATTCGTTTCTGAAGGAAATGAGCATGTTCCCAATTGGGATGTACATTGGTTGCCTCTTTGCGTTTCTTTGATTGGTTGAAGCGTGAGAACAGTGGGGTCACAGTTTCTCGGTGGTGTATTTGATTGCAGCTTTCAGCATTGCAGAATTAGATAAAATACTATCTCTTTCCTTATACATCTTGAAAGCAAATATATCATTTTCATGTAAATGAACTGGTTTGTTTTAAGCACTCAAAGGAAAGGTTTGCGGTATGATCGCCCAAGGGAAAAATAAAATCACCACATGATTGATTCACTGGGTTCTAACTGACTGTACGTTGAGGACTCTCACCAATCAACTTTCTAATAGACCTTCGAGCTGTTTACTATGAGCCCGAATCAGCTATAAGGATCGAGTAACTGTTTCATAAATTTTTTACCCAACGGGACCACAGAAAAACTGGTACAGATATCCTATCTGTTTCATTGGTCCAAGGTCATCTTTGTCGGCCCAACACAACTTCTACTGTTCTTAACAAAGTCAGATTCTAACGCTTGGAAGCGTGCTTTGTCTTGGCAACCATGAGAAATACTATGTTTTATCTTGATTATCTAGAAAGGAAAAATATACTCTACTTACTACCGGTTAAAAGATGTTGTGTAATTGCAACTGTACCAAAAGAATTGATCATTTCATACCAATGTTGGCTTCGAACTGGTATATGATGGATTGACCCGGGTTGAGGCGGTAAGATGTTGAAGCATCCTTGTCTTAAAAATACGGGATTTCTACCGTGACATGTTAGTGCTTGGGGTGCTGGAGGGCGAACAATGGATGGTGAACGAATAAGGGTGATGCTGTGTACTCTAGGTCGTATATCTTTGCAATATATGGGTTCAGATATGTTAAGCAGAGATCTCTTTCGATATAATTTTTCACTGATAAAACCATAATCATGGGAAGCGGGAACCCATGACAATGTCTGATCCATAGCTCCACATGGTATTCTGTAATGTGACAAGTGAAGATTACGTTTGTTGTGGCAAGTTGTATTTGTCAGATTACCAGCGCCGTTTTCCTGCATTTGCTAAAAAGATCATGTCTAGGTTTACTTAAGTTAGGATCGCTTTATGTTGTCTATTAACTTAGCAAGCAATCTCGATTACCTTCATAAGCTGTTTGTTATTCCAATCCATCAGTATAAACGTGTCCATGCATAAGAACAAACTAAATCTGAATGTTCCAAAAAGGAAATGGACACGGAATCGCTTTGGTTAATTGATTCATTATTTAATGATGAAGTGAATGCCGAATTATCAGGCCCCAAATAAACTTGGGCGAAAAGGTTAAACTAGAACTGGTGCTATTCAACGATAGACTCATTCATATAATTAAAGCTTAGTGTATAAGTGACAAATGATACAAACAGAAGACAAAAATGAGAATGCCACCAATCAAGATTTGATCTTGCAGTTTGCTATGACAACACTATCATTGTCACACGATGATAGAACAGTGTTTATGAAATCGCACATGGATAGTAGGTTGTCACAAGGATACAAGTAAAACGATACTGACAATTGAAGGGCATATCAGGGAAGCAGATTCGGTTAGAAGAGCGAATGAGAGGAATAGTAACTACGTAGTATGAGTGATTCCAGGATCCCGTTACTGTATACATCACAATGAACCGTTTATAGTTGAGAAATTGCCTCTAGCCGATGGTATTCAAGACTCCATATATCTCAGCCAGAGTAATAGAGACACATGAACTCGTGGCTACTACAACAGTATCCCTAACGCTTCATATGCTAAACAATTTGTATTCCTAATACTGCTTTTTACAAAGAAACATCCATAGCATCTCCCTCAGTCACCGTAACAAGATTTCTGACGGATGATTTCAATACAGCCGTAGTGCCTCTAGGGTAAACGTAACGTCCTTCTTTCACGCCACGTTCGTTCGGTCTGCCGTAATTGCGGAGGTAGTCCACTGAATCTTTCTCAATCACACACACATCCACGTTAGATCCAGAGCCTAAATCATTGAAGATACCAGCTTCGATGGCATCTTTGACTAATTCGATGGCTTCTTCACGCTGTTACTGGGTAAGAATCCAGAAACATAATATTCGTTGCTTACCGTCATATCTGCTTTCCACTTGCTTTCAAACACACTCATAGCTGCCAAAGAACCTGATCCCATTGTGACGAATGGCAGCTTATCAGTACTACCGTGAGGATGTACTGTATACAAATGAGGACCCGTCGCGTCATATCCACCCAGAACAAGAGCAGCGCCAATATGACCCTGGTATCTATTTTGCAAAGCTTAGCGTAACTTCGAAATCACTCATCCCTACTTGAACAGCATCTGCTTCAGCAACGTCATTGCAGTAACAACTCTAGGCTTTCTTCCAGTCGATAAGCTGTGCAATTCGATTTGGGAACTGATAAGGTTGGTAGTCATTTCGGTATCGGCAGCGGTACCTGCACCGCAACAATAGCTGGAAAAGGTCATTAGAATGCTTAAACATGTGGCGGCAGTGTGATTTACATATTAGGGGCGATGTAGTGGATCTTTTCGCAGTTCTTGTCAGCGACAATGGGACCTTCTGTTGCTCTTGTATCAGCGCCCAAGCATACACCATCCTTTCACTCGATATTAGCGCATTGTGATATTCATCGTCAAGCAAACCTTGTATATCACGCCGACGATAGTTGTACCGGTGCTGGTTGCTTTTGGTGGCCTAGCCCCTTTAGTCTCCAGTACATGGTTTCTAATATATTGTTAGCTCACTGGATCAACGTCCAAAGAGGGATTTGTATATTTTACCTGGAGTAATTGTCAAAGCTGAAGCCACCTTTGGGTAGAGTGAATTTGGTTGCCATGAAGTTGAAGAAAGTTAGTCGGAGAAAGGTGAACGCGTCATGAACTGTATTAGTGCGTTGCACTCCGGTATATCCGGGACTTCTACAGTGCGACCCGCATTGATACGTCATTGCAACTCCGCAAAGGTGCCTGTTGCATGGCAAACGGGCAGTGCATATTTGGCATATAGACCACTTACGAGTGTATACTATATGAAGAAATCTTTCTATAGTTATGTTCGTCTTGTTCCTTACTGGCTAATTGGAATGTTTACCTACTGATTAGTCGCAGACATGTTTCCGCATCAGTACTTTAATCAGGCTTAATGGTTTGAAGCCATAGCATCTGGCAGAAATTCCTTCCTAACAGAATTTTGTGTCCTTTTCTTTTTCCTTCTTTACGAAAACCTGATTACTATGACCATGTTCATTCTTAACGTTGAAAATCATATTACTATCCATTTTCCTTATGTTAGAATGTTTCTTTTATTTCTTTCTTTTTTTTTTTTTTTAATCTGCTGCTATATGAGTAACTGAAGAAATTTACGCGAAAGATTTTATACACTCTTTCAACTGCTGCTCGCTGTTATATAAGTCTGATATTTGATAGTTTTGTTAGTAAACATTGGGAAGGATGACCACCTTATTTGCGCATATGGGTTTAGTCTTGGTTCCCGTCAGCTAAGGATACATACTATCCCAAAGAGAAGAGACTTCTGCGAACTTGCCAAGTAGCTCCTGGTTTCTGTTTCAAGCTGCATCCTGGCTACCTACTTCTTTCTTTTCCGTTCTAGATTCATGATTTGCTTCTTATACACGTATAATGTCCCAAAATGGGCAGGTAATTGCAACTGATTTCTTTATATACGAGGTGTTCATCTAAGTTGAAGAAAGCATTCAATTGACCGATCGTTTTGGCTGACCGGCCTTTGCCTGCAGATTTTTGTGTCAGCCTCCCCAAAAAAAGTGATGACGTATATGGTGCGGATTGCTGGTGCGAATGGACGGTCCCTAGAAACAAAAAACCAGCACATCGTATTTTCCTTGTTTGTCCTGTAGACGTTGTTTTATGTAAGCTGCCCTGCCAATGTTCACTATTCCCGATAACTTATCATGATATATACGTATTAGCCATGGCTTTTAGATTGTTGACCAAGAGCGCCGCAGGTAAAATCGTATTGCAATGAAAGAGTGTTTAATCTGGGTAACGCGATCCTTCAGCTGCCGCCACCCGCCCTGCCTTGATGAACGCCTCGCGTCAAACTGTCCGTGCTGCTGCGTAAGATAGTTTATATTGATCAGAAAGAAGAAAATCTCGAAACTAAAGTCTTGGTTTTTCCTTTTGTAATACATTTAGCCTTCGCAGCTACACCACCCAGAATGACGGTAAGGTTGCACTGCTTGTTCCCGGTTGTTTTGAGACTAAGACGTGTTATTGTTAAATGTAGTCGAGCCCAAGCAGAAAGCCTCCAGCATTCTCGACGCTCTTCCCGGCAACTCTCTCGTATCAAAGACTGGCTACGTTACTTTGAGCACCGGTTTGGCCACATTCTTAATTTCCAAGGAAATCTACGTCTTGAACGAGGAAACTTTGGTTCTTGTCGCATCTGCTGGTCTTCTTGGTGTTCTCATCAAGTACTTGAGAGAACCTTTCACCAACATGGCCAACGAACACATTGACGTATGTCAAAGCGAATTCAAATGCTGTACATCGTTATTAACTTTAGGGGTTGGGATTAGCGTATCAAGAACATCTTGAATCAGGCACGTGCTGACCACAAGGCTGCTGTCCAGGAACGCATTGAAGAAGTTGGCCAGATGAAGGACCTTGTCGATGTTACCAAGGCTCTTTTCGAGCTTTCTCGTGAAACTGCACAATTGGAAGCTGAGGCATTCAAGTTGAAGCAGGAAGTTGCTGTTGCACAGGAAGTCAAGAGCACTTTGGATTCGTGGGTGCGCCATGAAGCCAACGTCCGTGAACGTGAGCAGAAGCAGCTGGCTGCTTACTTGATCGAGAAGATCCACAAGGATTTGCAAGACCCCTCTATCCAGCAACAGATTTTGGACCAAGCCGTTCTTGATATCGAGAGTAAGTCATTTGTGATCATCAAAATTGGATATGGTTTTAACATGTTATTTTCCCTCTGCAATAGAGGTTGCTGCCAAGAGTGCTTAAATAGACTTGTAATAAATTAAAACATTCTTGTTTTCTATCGACTAAAGCCCAAACCGCCACGTCTACCCATCTGCTGTTGTTTTTTAAACTGCAATCCTTCCTGGAACTGCTTTTCAAGGTCATTCTGAATTCGAGTTTTCTCGTCTTCGTCAATGGCGCTCTTTAACGAACCATACAAACCACCAGATTTTTTAGGTTTTGATGGGTTACTTTTCTTGGCTCCCAGTAGTCGCAGGAATTTGCTTTTTTGTGCCTCATCACCGCCAAAGGAAGCTTGCTCCCAATCGTTCCATGGGCGTTCCGCAACCTATCAGTTGTTTTTATCAAGTTAGTCTAGTACTTATAGAACGGACGTGCCTTTGTTACCTCAGGTTTAGTTGGTTCTTCAGCTGCTTGAGTGTCTGTTATACTTTCCTTGCCGGAATCATCGCTACTATCTTCTTTCTTTTGCTTTTCTTTCTTTAGCTTTTTATCAGGCTTGGATTTCTTTTTTGGTTCGTCGCTTTCATCCGCATCGCGTTTTCGCTTCTTGTCTATGATTGCTATCAGTCCATTTCCAGATTAAGGTAATCCGAATATCTACCAGAATCGCTCTTCTCAGTTACTTCTTTATCTTTCTTCTCCTTCTTTTCTTTCTTTTCTTTCTTCTCTTTCTTTTCTTTCTTCTCCTTCTTCTCTTTCTTCTCCTTTTTCTCTTTCTTGTCCTTCTTGTCCTTTTTATCCTTGTGCTGATAGATCGTATGGTTTACAGTTCATGTAAATGAGAGCGCTGTTCTTTGTTACCTTTTTGATCTCTGTCACTTCAGGATCGTATTCTTTAATGGTCGTCTTCTCTTTCAATTTCCTCTCGGATTTGCTCATGATCGTTGATCGCGTCTTACTGAAAAATTAGACTTTGGAAAGTCAGCAAGCAAAAAAAAGTACATTTCTGAAATTTACACATTGACCAATCACGGTTGGCCTTGACACGGACAGAAACAGGCTCAAGAAAGGAAGTACCTGAATATTCATTGGTTGCATTGAGTCGATAACATTTTCATACAGGTCATTTCCGTTAGAGTAAATGAAGCAAGCAATAATTAAGAAAAATCATCACTAATTGAGCGTTTATAGTACAGTAATCTGGGACGAAAGACAATATCATCTACAACGGAAAGCAAACAATCTTGCCAAAACATGCTATTCCTTTTTTCTTTCACGCTAAATAAGATGTCATACAGTTAGCATCAATGGAATTGATATTTGGAGTTGATGACAGATTATAAGGAACCTGTGGAGATAGCGTCTTCTACTTTTTAATGGCTGACGTTACTACAATATGTGATCTAATTTTAATTGTTTCTTTCACATATACTGTGGACTACCTATGTCTTGCAACGCAGAAGAGATCGAATGGTTTGGTCCTGTAGGTAAAACCTTGAGCTGGATATGATGCGATGTTTTGCTATTGGCCAGAGTTCTTTTCTCATGCTTTTCATAAAACGGGACAAAATATCATGCATCTTATTTTGTTTAAGCGTATGGAAGAAAAAAATATGTCGTTTTCTCACTTTAGCTTTGACAATGAAGCAGTAAAATAAAAGACTTGTTTGAAAGGGAACTTTTCTTCTAATTGCAGTCGTCCATATAGCATATGGATCTTTGTCCTACAAACGGGTTCTGTATGTGAAGTCTAAGAAATAAGGGCGAACACGCATTATTCATGTGTTTATCGCTCTGCTCTGACGACAATATGATGTGAAAGTTACTAGATATGAACTGGTTTTTGATTTATCACAAAATACATAAGCCATTGTTATTGGCCTATGTTGCGAAATCAGAAGTCGTCAATCAACACAATGAGCTCATTCGAAACAGATGCAAAAAATGGAGAGGTCAAATATACCTTTTTTCTATACTTTTCTGTTTCTTTATCTTTCTTTCTTTGACTATCTCCTTTGTAATTGTTTGAGTGCTTGATATCAACCCGTCATGAAAAGAAAGAATAAAGACGACGAGAAGAACAATAATCGAAACAAGAAAGTGCGAGGAAAAGGAGGAAAAGGAGGAAAAGGACCTCGAGACGTTCCGGAGGAAACGGTGCAGCAGAACTTGACTCATATTCCTGTGGATCTCAAGATCCAGGATACACGCTGCAATGCTTCGGCATACAAGAAATTCAAAAACCGCTGCAAACCTTGCATTGGCCGAATGCATGGAAGATACTGCCATTTCAAGGATATTAGGGCCTTTGCTATAGCAGAAAACCGGCAGTTGCGCTATGGTCCCTATTTTGTTAATACGGAGTCAGAAGATCCTATCGAGATTTACAAGACCAAGTATCGTCAAGACATCAAATGCGTGGTGAAGCATAACCAGAAGCAGCGGACCTATATACTCCAGCAGATACAGCGTGCTGTGCTGCGCATCCTGGCGGAGGAGAAAAAGATCGCAGAAGCGGAGCCATCCACGGCAGGTCGCCGTCGGGTACCGGTGAGGGATACAGAGCACACCTGCAGCGCATGCAGACATTTGATCTTCAACAGCTATTGGATGTGCGCCATCTGTGGCGCGGACTTGTGTCATACCTGTTACCAGAAAGACGAATGGAAGGCCCCGATATCCACATGCTCTTTCCGCAGGGAGCACATGCCAAAGCACATGGTACCGCTGACCAAGATGACCCACGAGTCCATCCAATCGATCGAGTCAAGTTGCCAAGAGATAGCCGAGAACGGAGGTAGGGCTGCAAAACGACAGCGTGTGGGACGTTCTCCATCCTCTTCTCCCCCTGGAAAAGCTTCCTTGGACCCCATTGTGATCCAACCGGTCGACAGGCTTGTCCTGGATACCTTTCAACGGCATTGGAAAAAATCTACGCCCATCATTGTAAAGGGTGCTGTTTCCGATGCTCTCATGGAAGATATCATGGAACGTACGACTGAAGAAGGGGTAATGCCATTCAATTCTGCTCGATTGATAGCCACGCTGATCATGGATCTATTTTGGTCTTTCTTTTGCTTTATGTACAGGATATCGTATTGGATGAAGCCACAATCATTCGTATCCATGATAGTTCCATCACCCACTTGCCCATCAAGGATTATTGCATGAACAACGCTTATTACAATCTGGCCAATCGTCTTCCGGATCAATATATCCGTCCACGTTTAGGTCCCTCCATTGTGGAGCACACCGAAAAGGAACAAGAGCAGGATGACTATTACTTGACCAATCTCTGGGTGTCACCTCTGGATTCGATCTACACCCTTTGGTGGGCTGACGAAAAAGCCGAGGTTCCAGTGGAATGGCATGTCTACCCTCATCAAGATATGGATACAATACGAGAACATTTGCAGGAAGTCGTCCAGCACGAAGAAGATGAAGATGTCTTGTTTGGCAAGGAAGTCTATTTGGAAGAAGAGGATCGCGAAAAGCTCCTTGAAGACAAGAAGGTCAAGCAGTATACTATCGCTCAGGAACAGCGCGATGCCCTGTTGATCCCAGCAGGTTGTCCTTTCCAGGTGAAACTACACAAGAACACGTTACTTTGCAGACAACAATTTCTAAGTCCTGAACATGCCGAGGAATCGGTGGAAGTGACAAAGAAGATGGTTGATGCGGGCTATGGAGACGACGTACAACTCAGACAAAACATGGTTTTTGCTTGGACGCATGCTTATGCTGACACAAATTAAAGGAAAATATCAGTTCTCTTCTTTTTTTTTTCCCTTTCCTCTAGCGAACGATAATCAATAAAAAAATCTTTTTCTTGAAGTAGTAAAAATGATGTATGATCTAACTATGAATTGCAGAAAGGGAGATGATGCATTTTGTTTGTGTCTGCTTCTAGAAATTATGCCTTGAAAACTAAACAGGTACCATCATCCGATCCAGTAATCACAGTTTGACCATCACTAACATAGAAAACAAAGTCAATAACTAGACGACCCAGAAAACAGGGTGGAGGGCTTACTTTGACACGGCAAAACCAAGAATTGTATCACGGTGACCAACCCAGGTTTTGATACATTGACCGGTTCTAGTATCCCATAATTTCACCGATCGATCAGCAGAACAGGATACCAACATGGGGGAATTTCGGACAAATTTTACTTTAATAATAGCATCCTATATCCGTTTCAGTTAGCGGGAAAGGTTCCAAAGATGAAATTACACTTGATTGAGGCTTACTTCATGTGTCAATGTCGATCGTAATCGCTGAGTCTGAACATCCCAGACAGAGATTTTACCATCTACTGATCCTGTGGCAGCTAACGCAAGACTACATGTTGTGTATATGTGTGTATAAGGATAAACAATCAATGTACTTTTGTTCGGCTTACACGTCGCAAAAATCGGCTGTTTCGATTGAGTCTGAGTGATTTTCAAGAGAAGCGACGATCTAAATTGATATTTCAATTTAGTACCCTGAAATTGCCCTTTCGATACTATCTCTTACATGACCGTTAAGGATATTCACAAGTCGCGCTTTACCATCCATAGCACCTGTAATAGCAAGGGTACTATCCCGGTTAACCGCGACAGCAGTAATCGGTTCAGAGTGGAAACGGGAATCTTCGCCTGACAGCCGTATCTCGGCGGCGGCAGATTTAGGATCCCACACGATCAGGGAGGTATCCTCTGACACAGACACAATCTTTTTACCTAGAGTGGTGTTACCGTTCAGCAAACTTGTTTGATTTTCGGGAATAATGCACATACCATCGGGTGTAAAACATCCTGCGTTGACGGGTGCGGCATGACCGCTAAAGATGTTCATAAATTTACCGCTTGGCACTAGCGAAAACAATCAGTTGCCAATTTCTAAGCATTCCTCCGCTTTTTTTTTGTTCACTTACTCGCCCACATCCAAATTGTGGAATCTTGCGCGCCCGCTAACAAGATGTTACCCTTGGGGTGCCAGTCGATCCACTAATTCCTCCTGTCTATAAGCAATTCTTTTGTATCGACCGGATTCTAAATTCCCACCTACCACAATATCATCAGGGCCTTCGGCTGCTGCGCAGAATTCGCCTGTATGTGTTTTCCAAACTCGGACCTTGCCATCCATACCTGCGGATGCTACGTAATCACCATCGACATTGAAGGCAACCGCAATAACAGAATCCGTATGGCCTGTCAACTCAAAAAGCTTTTCGCCATTATCCGCTCTCCAAAGATAGCTCTTGTCATCTCCTCCACCGCTGACCACAATGTTATTATCTGTAGGGTGCATTGCTATGGCGTATACAGGTTCTATTAAAAATAAAAAGATTAGTCATCAGTCCATTCGTCTTCTGTCGGATATTGTCTGCTTAAAAATATACCTCGATGATCGAAGAATCCTTGCACGGAATCGTCTGCCAGTTCCATGATATTTTCGTCATCCGCTGAAGGTCTTACACCGAAGCCTTCGAGGGGATCTTCCAGGTCTAGACAAGTTCAATTACTAAAACTAAATAATAAAGGCATTTCTTCTGTCTGTATACCATCTTGATCGATTCCATCGCTCCCTTCGTCGTCTTCCATTGGTTCGAGGCCTTCAGCTTCCTCTACTTCCAAGATATCTTCTTGCCTGACGTATTCTTCGTCAATAATATCGTCGTTTTCGTGCTGGCAAATATAAACAAGCCATTTGTTTCAAGATTAAGTTTGTTGCCAATGGTTCGTTAGTTGTACCTGATGCGCTGACATGGTTGATGAGTAATAAAGACAATGTCAAGTGTTCGAATAGACATACAATTTTTTTTTGGGCTTGGTGGAGGTGACTGTGATTCTCGGTTGTACCAAGGGCGCGGTCTTTTCTTTTGTTGCCTTTTCAACATTTTTGCCTTGGGTGGGGGCGTGGGGGCAACGGCGTACAGCTACAGGCGGTGAGAGAAAAGTGTAACGGTTCACGTGCTATAAATCGTTTGTCATCCTAAGGGAGGAGATATAAACGCATATAGCACATAGACGCATATATAATAAGGACATTGTTTAAATAAGTAGAAGTACGGATTTGCACGCCAGCTAGCTTTGCTTTTCTTATCCAGCGCCACACACACGCACACACACATATATATATACACTCATATATACGTATATACGGTATATATCCAATCTACAACAACTTCACTATCTAATGTATATACAACATCTAATAGCTTTATAAATGTAATTTATATCTCAACATAGTACATATAGGCTTATCCCTCAAAAAAATCATGAAATCGGACAACCAAAATAATCACAAAAAGGAAAAAGGTGAACCAACAATTTTTTGGCCCATTTCTTTTCTTTCTCTCTTCCTTTGATTTTTTGGTTCAGCTATTTGTCTCTTCTCCTCTTTCTTTTTTTTTTCTTTTCTTTTGTGCTTTCTTACTCTCTCATCTCTATTCTTGTTTGTATTAAATAGCCCGTACAACAACAGCATCTTCTCCTTCCTTCCCTCCATCATCTTGTAACATCCTGTCTTTTTAATTCAAACATGGCATTCGAAGGACGAGACGTCATCTTAGGCGGCAAATACAAACTTGGCAGGAAAATTGGCGCTGGCTCATTTGGAGAAATCTACTTGGGTAGGTCGATTCATCTTGAGATGGGGCGGAGATTTTGAGCACGAAGTGCAGAGGAGAAAAAGATGGACGGGGGGACAGTAGGGAACACACAAATCTTTTTCCCCTCCCCCCAAACTCTCCCCCGAAGCGAGCATAAAAAAAACGAGGATATTAACTATACAAAATTATTTAGGTTCTAATATACAAAATAATGAAGACGTGGCAGTCAAAATGGAAAATATCAGAGCCGCGCATCCGCAATTAGAATATGAAAGCAGAGTTTACAAACTGTTAGCTGGAGGTGTCGGTATTCCCTTTGTCAGATGGTTTGGAAAAGAAGGCGAATTTACAGTCATGGTCATGGACCTGTTGGGACCTTCCATGGAAGATCTTTTTAATTACTGTAAACGCCGCTTTTCCCTCAAAACCGTGCTTCTCCTTGCCGATCAATTGGTAAGCATCAAGCGCGTTCACCCAATTTGACTCATCGCTTAACATAGTTATCACGCGTGGAATACGTTCACTCAAAAGGTACCAAACAAAAACAATTCTCTTCACCTTGTTCGTTTGACGCAGTTGTTTACTTGTTCATTATCTCCTCTTGTTATTTTCAGGTTTTATTCATCGTGATATCAAGCCCGATAACTTCTTAATGGGAATTGGCAAGCGTGGTAACCAGGTCAACATGATCGATTTTGGTCTGGCAAAGCGTTACCGGGACCCCAAAACAAACGTACATATACCCTACAGAGAGAACAAGAACTTGACTGGCACACCTCGTTACGCAAGTGTCAATACACATTTGGGGATAGGTAAGCATGGGTAACCTAGAAACGAGGAGCAAAAGGAGTGGAATGTCCAAAAGCAGGGGAAAAGATTGACTGAAGAAAAAAAAAACAGAACAATCACGGCGTGATGACCTCGAATCTCTCGGATACATCCTCGTATATTTTTGCAGAGGTCAGCTACCATGGCAGGGCATCCGGGCACGGACGAAGAAAGAGAAATATGACAAGATTATGGAAAAGAAAATGACAACGCCATCAGATGCACTATGTCGAGGCCTGCATCAAGAATTCGCGATATATCTTAACTATGTGCGTTCGTTGCGATTCGACGACAAGCCAGACTATTCGTATCTCCGTAAACTGTTCCGTGACCTGTTCGTGCGAGAAGGATTTCAATATGATTATGTGTTTGATTGGACAATTCGTAAAATGGTAAGATACACTGGTGTTGGACAAAGTCCATTAAAACCAACATGCCGCTAGCAGGAGAAAAGGATGGCGGACGGGCAACCTATGCCGCCAATGGATCCACCACTGTACAATTCGTCTGGCATGCCATACGACTCGGCATTACCAGTACAACAACGACGCGCGATCATGACTACGGCGGCACTCCCTTCACGCACCCCACAACCCTATCGTACCGACCCAAAGTCGCCTGAAACCTCTAAACGTCTGGATGATGTAATGTTGCAATACCAACAACAGCAGAAAATCCTCCAACATCAGGCACCTTATCATCACTCGACATCTCAGTTACATTTACAGCAGCCATCGATTCCTCAAGATCATGCATATCTGTCAAACTTTGGCTATGGTGGCAGCGCGGGTGGTGGAAGAATTTTGGGTCGTGATAACATGGCCTCTGGTAAGCATAAGATAGAATTAAATCAAGGGCAAGAGCTGTGTTTTGCTGATGCCTTCTTTTCCTGCCAAATGGACGCACCTCCACAACCCGGCAGGTTCTTTAAGCAATAGCATGTAATTGATGAATCTAGACGCCAACTGACAATGCTGATCCTTCTATAGGTTACGCGACCACACAACGGCAACAGCAGGTCAACCGACGTATATGACCTCGTCCGGATTCGATGACCCTACCTCGTATCTAAAGGAAACAAACGTTTCTCCCGTTGAACCTTACTTGAACTTGAGTCGCACAATGGATCGAAATCTAAAGAGCCAGCCTCCAAAACCTATCCATTTAATGAATTTAACAGAGGACTTCTAAAGCCCATTACATAAAACACAAAAAAAATTACCGTTTTTTCCTTTCCTTTCCTTTTCTTTCCAGTTTTTGCTTTGTTCCTATATCAATTTTGCGATGCTATGTATTTCGTGTACGAACATGCCATCCAAACTGTTATCCCGCTTTTTGATTTTTTTTTCTTGCAGCCTGCTCCTTCTTTTTCTATCCTTCTTCCTGTTTCAATCGGTCTCATGTTAGCGTACCCATTGTCTTATTCTCTCGTTTCAACACCTGTTCTTTTCTTTCCTTCTTCTTTTCACAATAAAAGATTATGACAATGTAACGTCTTGCTGTCATGGGATCGGAAACAAGTAACAAAAGATGACTGAACTTTAGCTTAAGATTAGAGGCGACTTGTTCCAGGTCTTTATTGATATGCCATATGTAGGGGTCCAATTATAGCAGCTTAATGTCTAGACGAAGCATAGAGGGGAGAGGATAGATTGTTCAAGGCATGATACCGACCGTTTGTTCTTGTAACCTTGATCATGGTCAGGACTGCATACTGTAGGTTTCATAGAGTTCATAATCATAACTTGACGGATTTCAGCACATATGAAAGAACGTCGTGATTTCGGGAAGAATTTGAGTAAGCATGAATCAATTAGCTTTGTTGACTTTGATATGTAAACGATGAACGACGAATAGATTCATGCGATTATGACCAGCCACGAGTGAGTAATTGAATATGTTGATGACATTACAGACAGCGACGAGCAATTGGAACGTCGCTACCGGAATAATGTACATAGAGATTTGGGCCATCCACATAGGCGGAATCACGGAAGGAAGCAATGTAGATCCACGTGGAGGAAGCGCGTCGCCAGATATCTTCGATGTTGATTTGCGATCTGGCGTCAAATGGAACCCATGCGGTACCAGAAGCGTAAACCCATTCGTAGTTCATTATTGAATTCAATTGAATGAAATGTAGATTACCTCAACCTCCGTCGTCATGACAGTTTAATTTTATATCCCATTTGCCATCCACTGAAAGGCAAAAAAGATGCGTAGCCGCTTTGCTCAGGAAAGAAAACAAAGAAAATTTGATAGCAGAACCCGACTTATCATTGTACTTGTCTTCATTTGACCCGCAGACAAGAAAAAGGGTTCACGGGAACACCAAGGAAACAACAAAAAGCGCTGCGCAAGTGGAGTTACGGCTTTTTATTTTTCCCTTGCGATTTCAGTCGAACAATAGGATCTTGGCGTAACCAATCGCGCTGCTGCCGATCAGACACCGCCCTAGATCGATGACATTACCAAAAAAGAAAGGAGGTTTAAACACACTTCATCGCATTGACATTGTAGATAATAGCTGACATACGTTACTAAGTTGTTGCCATGGGTGATCCCCCTTATACCTAAAAAATACAGAAGCAAGTCGGAAAAAAGGAAGTGACTTGCTTACATTGAAAATGATAAGAGGCACTGAGGTTCCCTTTCTTGATTTGCAGGAATATGAAGATGACGTCCAATTGGTTTTGAAGAAAGAAGGAAACAAAAAGAATCATCTAAATTAGGCTATGAGATAGATCTGCTTAGCCATTCGCTCGTGCTACCTATAAGCACTGGCATCCGAGAATGAAAATCAGACACAGATTGTAAGGCAAATTGTGTGGATTTGAATCGTTTCTGTGGAACAAGGTTGAGTTGTTGCCTTCAATCAAGAGGTGTTGTAAATTATGATTTGAAGTCTTCTTTCTTTTGAAAGTTTCAGATTAAAAACGACATTACAGATTTAGCATGGGCAAGCGGGATCACGGGTAGCAATAAAGTTGATGAAGTGCAGGATGATGAAGATTTAATATGAATATAAAACAAGGGGTAGGAAGGATGAAACGTATTGCATATCGTCTGATTGGGCGAGTTGCCGTTCGATTTTAAGTATACTTGATTAGAGCGACATTGGACAACGTGGAATTGATATAAGTAACAACGTGTCTGTCCACATGAAAGCATCCGCTAGACCCTGCATGACTGCTTGGAAAAAGGAATAAAGGAAAGAGGTATAATACCACGGGAATTCTAACAATGAATGGCATCGATGAACCATAAAACATTCTTCTTTCTTTTTTTTTCCCATGAGGGAGTAGCCAACTGGGGTTATTGACTATATACAGACACATGCTTTTCTTTTTTTGTTTTGCTCTAGTTCGTTTTCTTTTCACTTTGTTTCTTTACCCCTGAAAATGGGCGATGGAGTGAAAAGCTAGGAAACAAACTGCTACGGTTGCTATAGCTTTCTTTGCTATGCTGCTGCTATGCGCAACTCAAATCCCTGGGCTCAGCAAGTCGGACTTTCGGGCCTCAGTTGCAGCATGACATACGAAAAAAAAATGACTTCATATGCTTAAGCTTTTTCGGAAACCTAAGCCGAAAAAAAAAAGCGATGCAAGCACTTGGATTCTAACCTGTCGGAGCACAAACACGTGGTAACTTGGCTATTGCCCGTCTCAGTGAGAAAATCCCTAGCTTTTCTGCAGTAAAATCGATAGATCGTGGTATTAAACTAAGGGGAGCGATGCTGAGCAGAAACAAAAAGAAATGCAGGTTCAAACATTTTTCTTATCGGTAAGGCGCTGTTTTCATTTTATTCTCTTTAGTTTTGTGATTCTCTTCCGCACCTAACCTTACCTACGATAAAGCCGATCTTTTTTTTTTCTAATATAGTTTTACGCAATTTTATCATTTGATCGCGGTCTCGCCTGCGGTCTATTCTTCCTTCTTTCTATAGTAATAAATAAGATTAGTTATGATTTGCCATGAGAAAATGGAAGTTTAATATAAGTGATAGATAGAGTCATTTGATAACAAGTTGGCACTTCGTCCTACATTTCATCAAGGGCCTTTGTACTTTGAATTCAGCGAACAAAACATGAAACCGGCTGCATGAGGTAACAAACGTGGATGGGTTATATTAGGAACGTACAGTAATTTATGATATTGAGTTAAACCAAATTTATTAGAAGAATACGCCACGGGACAAGAAAGGACGTATCTTTAAAAAGAGATTCTGACGAAAAATGGGTATTGTGGTTAATTGGGAAAAGCGCAGCAAAGAAGTAGCACTTACGGCCTGTGCTCCATTTTGTCATTACTAAAAGCGCATGGAGTGAGGGGAAAAAAGGGGGGAGCAACACTAAGAAAGAAGCACACATATACACATATACACACACACACAAAAAGAGAGAGAGAAAGAAAGAAAGAGAGTGAGAGGGAAGAAGGAAAGATATAACTATATTTCATATTTACCGTAAGACGTTACACACCCTGGTGTTCCTTTCCTGCCTTGTCTCTTTTGCTCTCTGTCGCTCATCTCCCCCACACAGATCCTCTTTTTATATATCTCTCTGTCTTTCTGCCCCTCCCCCCAACGCTTCTCCTTCCCCTTCTCTCGTGTAAGTGCATAATGTGCGCAAAATTTACGTCTATGCCTCCGAATGTGTAACATCCCGCGCATTGAAGCAAAAAAACAAACAAGTAGAGCGGCACTAAGAAAGGTATCCCAGTTTGCTATGTGTCTGTCTATCTATCTCTATTTTTTTTTTCCTCTTCTTCTTCTTCTTCCCCCTCTTTTTCCCTCTTTCTCTTTCTTTACTCTTTCTTTTTCCATTTTTCGTTTTTTCTTTATTTCCCCTTTTTACCGTTTTTTTTTCTTTTCTCTCTTTTTTTTTTCTTTTTCTCTTCCTTTTCCGACCCTTTGTTTTTACCTTTTTTTCCCTTGTATTTTTACTGTTAAATTCTTCTTTTTTTATATATTTTTCCTCTAAAAGTACGACGTTGTATAAAGTGACCTGCGAGGGTCTGTTTTCCCAAAAAACCAAATGGCGTGTAACAAGGAAAACGTGGACAACGTGGACCTGCAAAAGATGCATGAAGCCTCTCGAGACAGAAAAAGGGAGATTCGATTAAACAAACAACAGGAGAGGCGGCGCACGACCTCCTCGGCTGCAATGACAAAGAGCGCCATGGCAACGGCGACCAAGACGACGAAGATGACCAAAGGAGCAACGACCATCGTCCGATTACGGGATCCGTCACGCATGACGACGACCAGAGCAGATACTTCTTCCACGCGTCCGGTTCGACGACGTGAACCCTCACCATTGCTGATTTGGGGCGATCGGAGACGGGTACGTAGCATTCAAATTAGACTTCAGGGCATCATGTTTCTTTACCGTTCTTGGGTCATTTGTGTCACGAGAACACTGTATCACTTTTTTTTGATTTCCAACATCGTTCGACAAACTGACCCTGTGCCTTGTCTATTTTTTTTATTTTTGTTTTTCGTTTATAGACATATTCTGTAAAGAAGTATCCTGATGGTGGGATGGAGATCATTGTACCTCAAAACCTTACACCTGAGCAAGAACGCTATGAATTTCCACCACGGTCCCAGTTTCTAAAAAAATTAGCAACGGTTGATAAAAAGCGGTTGCCGTCACAGACAGACTCGGTGAATTCCGATCAAACGATTGCGGAATGGTTCACAACGCGAAAACAGGAACTATCACATCAACGTGATGGAGCTAGTTTCCTCTCTAATCGTTCCAAACGATCCAAATCTTCACATCAATCCGTTGAACCACGATACCCACATACACCAAAGCTATCACCCAATGTCATGTTGGGTTTACATTTACAAAGCAAAGCCGGTAAGCTTTTTCTTTTCTTTTTTTTTTCTGTTAGCTTTTTTTTCTAACAAGGACAATTTGGTTTTACTTAGGAAAACGATGTGCAGCCGCAGCACTTGCCGCAGCTTCTCGTCGTTCGACCAACCCCACCCACAGCACCACTTCCGCTACCCATACTAGCAGGGGCAGGAGCACCAACAGCAACAGCAACACCTCTATTTATCACCATCAACCATCTTATCATTCCTTCACTCTTTCTGTACCTACTCCCACTGACGCGTCTAACAAACATTATGTACCTAAACATCTTCTCACTTCTGTACAAAACAAAACCCGTACCACACTCACTACCAAAAGATCGACCCTCATGCACAAAAAACCTTCCTCCGCCACTGTCCATCAAAACATATCACATTACTTTGAAGAGAAAACTAAACCATCGCGTGCAACTCATCTTACCGGCATGGTTGAACGTGTACACACCGTTCATCGTTCTCTAGAAGAACAACAACGTCGAGCCCGTGAACGAATGCGAAAACTGGAACGTCTCTTAAACGAAGACAATCCTATCCTTGTACGTTATCCGCATCATCCATTTGATCGCTCCATCCGACCCGGTTTGCCTACCAGGGCTTAATTCGTACATACTCTTTCCTTTTCTTTTTTTTTTATTTTGTTTCTTCACACATTCTATACTATATGTTTTTGTCCTATCCCTCCCGCAATTCTCTTTTTCCTCTCTTCTCTCTATATCCCACACGCTCTATTTCTTTTTTCTGTTATTTTCCATTTTTCTTTTATCATCCTTTGTAAATAAATAATGTTGATAAACAGACCAATCCTGGTCAGATCACTCAGGATCGGCATGGCCACCAGAATTGTGGATAACGGTTTGATAAAAGAAAGAGAGGGGGGTTGTATGGACGTTTCTTTATGGTATTGTTTCTATCTTTTTCCTGTCTCTCCTTCTAATTTATATCCCACTTAAAACAGAGAGCGAGATAAAAGGAGAGGAAGGGAAGGAAAGGGAGAAGAAGGGAAGGGGAGGGGGACGGGAGAAAGAGAAAAGAACAGATGAAAGATCGAGTGGAAAAAGTCAAATTAGAAAGGTGGTCAAGGGATTGTCGGCTTGATTGGTCATGGATCAAGTCAGTGTACATGGTTTGTCAGTTTTATTTCTTTTTCTGTAAATAGGATCGTCCCAAGGTTTATCATTCTCATCATATCTTCCGCTTTCCGCCAAACTAGGTTAAAACAATAGTAAGAAAAAAATATAAGAATAAGCTAGAATAAATAGAATTAGATGATTTATAGTGGAGAAAAAAAAAGGTTTAGGATAGTCTGGCCCACTTGAACCGTGTGAGCGAAAGGTAAAAATAAAAAAAAACATAGAAGGACGGGGTTTATTCAAGTCTTCCTTCTTTCTTTTCTTTTTTCTAATCTATTATATACACATATATTATATCACTACTGCCATTTCTCTTTCTCTCTATCTCTATTGTAACACATATCCACACCACGCATTTTTCAGGTCCTTCCTCCTTTCTTTTCAGGGCGTTTTAGATTATATCATTTACACTAAAAGAATGCATTGTTAGCAAAGGAGACTCAAGGAGAAATCCCGTCCAAAAAGAAGAAGAAAATAGTGAAGACGGGAATTGAAAGGGAAAGGAAAATCATGGGCCACAAAAACCTGTCCATGGTTATGAGCACAGGCGTCTAAACGTTCCCTTTTTGGACAATCACCGTGCGCTTTTGCTGCAGGGAAGGTTCAGTGGTACGATAAATATTACTAAGGGCTTGCGCTCTTTTTTTTTTTCTTTTGTAATTCTTTGTTTACAAAATGTGTGTATCACTTACTGATAAAAGGGAAAAAATTATCCCCTGCTGTGGTAAAAAAAAAAAATTAAAGAAAAGAAAAGGAGAAAAGAGCAAAGACAAGAAACAAAATGGTCCATATCTACTATTTTTCTACGTTACCATTGTAATGTTATCTGTTTAAGCCCAAGTGTAGTCTCAATGCAACATGTGATCGATTGTTCAAGCCCGGTTAGAGAATAGAGCAAACCGAATTAAACTATAGAGCGGATAGAAACAAAAAAAGAAGTAAACACATCAATCTCAGACAGTGTGTGTGCGTGCGTGTGTACCCTCTCTCGCTGTCTCTTTCTCTTTTCCTCTGTGTGTGCCTGTGTGCCCACCACGGGATAAGTCGAGAAGGGAGTCATGAGAAATCAGTCCATTTATAGGATCATTGTACCATATCCTTTCCACATACGTACTATTTTTTTTCTATTTCTTTATTAAAGTCTAACCAGTCTTCTTCTTTTTTCATTTCTTGCTCTTCTCTCTTTTTTGTTTGTTAGTGCGCAAAAAGAAACGCGTATATCGGCTGAATCTTTTTATTCTGTGTTTATTTTGGGTTGATCAACTGTATTTTTCTTGTATCTTCCTTGTAAATTTTTTCCCTTGTTACTTTATTTCCCTTGGGTGGCTAGAGTTTCTTGTTCTTTTATTTTTTTTTTGTGTGTGTATTAGTGTGATCGGAAAACGAAAAAAATGTCGCTTACCACATCCATGACGACGAGCGATCGTATTCGAGATCTGCGACAGGCTCTCAACGTGGCGTCATCGGACGAACAAGCCGATGTTTGCAAGGTGTATAACATTCTGACAGCAGCAGAGAGACGTCAGCTTCGACATCCACCCAAAGAGCGTCAAAAGTTAATTCAATGTATTATGCAGGCACGCGACAAATACCTGGCATGTATCCAGACATTACGTATCCGCGGCCAGGGGGATGTCCTGGGTTTCCGTCTTCGGGAACTTCATCATCTCAGTGAACAGCTTGACCAAATCGCGCATCAGCATGCGTTGCGTTACGACACTCTTGAGTGTCTACGTCAGTTACGCAACGAATGGAAACATAATGGGTCGGATATTGAACGTATTCTGGTTTCGATCATCTCGAGCACGATGACCCGCCAAGACTTCCGCCTTATCCAGGCCGATCCGTCCCACCTGACGACGCTTGGGCTCGGCCTGCGTTCGCTCCATAAGCGTTATTTGGTATTTGAGCCCACGGCCGAGCCGCAAACCGTTCTTTTGGAGATCATCCAAGATTTTGGCCAGGTCTTTGCAAGCAACGCGGCCCAAAATCTTGCCAGGATAGAAGAGCAATTGCCAGGCCAGATGCAGCGATCATTAGCCGAGATCGAGACCTTTTACCGCTTTCTCTATGATGTGTATGATCCTGATGAGCATCATAACGGAGAAGAGAGGAATCTGGAGGCCAATGCCGGCCCAGCCTCGGTCGGGCCTGATCCCCGCCAGTGTCCGGTAACAGAAGAAGCAACAACAGCAACAATGAACATGACAGCGACAAGGACAACGATGCCGACAGTGGCGATGATGCCTGCTACTATTACTGCTGCTACTGCTGGCGCTGTACCCGCCGAAACTAGTGCAAGGACAAGCAGCGGTGTGACTCCACCTGGTGTGGGTGGAAGAGGGGGTGTGCAACCGCCGACCTTTGAGCCAGCCTCGTGCGACTGGCCTAATCTGATCAAACTGAAATATCCTGCGCGCCATGTTTGGGCTCTACTGAAGCGTCGGGTTTTCCGGAGAAACAATGCCGATAGCACACTCCGCGTGTCATCCCTTACCCGGTTATCCCACCATTTGCAACGGTGTGGATACAATTACTATACCAACCTGTTGGAACAGGCCCAGTTGATGTACACTCGAGAGTCCCATGTGCTCGTCCAGGCAACGGAATCACTCGTTAAATGCCACCATGCGCTGCAGATCGAAATTGGCCATACGAATCTACAGCGTGCTCTTGTTCATCTGGACCAGCTACAGGAGGATGAAGGTACCACTTCTTCCTCAATGGATATCCTAGATGTTTAGCAAAAGAAAAAAAAGAAGAAAGCCATACCAATTTGTACATACTGTATACCCCTTGTTTTTGCCTTCGTTTTCTACGTTCTTTTTATTTTATAGAATACGCTATTGAATTGTTTTGACCATATCTTTCGTTTCGCTTTTTTTTCTTTCCACTACTTACTTACTATTCTTATTATTTCTATTGCGCCATTATACCCTTTCTTTTACTGTTATCCAAACATTACTGGAATCCGAACTCGTTTATTCTCCCTCTATTTCTTTCCCGCAAAGCTTTCCAAATTGAAATTCTTTTCCATTTTGTAAATGATTCTATCCATTTCCCCTTTTCCTTTCTTTTCTTTGTATATGAAATTCCTCTTTTTTTCTTTTTGATGTTTATGAATTTTTATTTCTTTTTCTTTGTTATTTCTCAACTCCTTTTTGTTATGCCTTTTTAAAATCATTTTATGTCATTATCTGATCCACACACATACCTATTCTCTGCTTTTTACTCCCCTTCCTTCTTTTCATATACTTTTTCTTTATTGATATTTTTCATAATTATCCTATCCATCTCCCCCTTCCTTTTCTCTCTCCTTCCTTTTTGGTTTTCTTTGCGGGAAAACCGAGGGAAAAGAACACGAAACAAAGGCATGACGAGGCCTATTTTCTTTCCAGACAAAGGAGGTGAACTAACCTCTCGTTCTCTTTTTCTTTTATTTTTTTTTCCCGCTTTTTCTTATTTGTTGCCTCTCCCCCCTTTTTTTTAACTTTTCTTTGCGTTCAGTACATGAAGGATGATTTAGCATCCTCGTGGCGTCCCTAGAAGCCGTATTCGACTGACCGATGATTCTGCTAAACATTTGTCATTTGAACAAGGGTATCACTTGCTCATGATATTGTTAGAAAAGGCCAATACGATACACAGGCGACCATACCCCAGTCCAAAATATGATCCGACAACGGGTTAATGAATCTTTTGGCATGTTTGTACATTGAACGAACTATTTTCTTTTATAACAATAAAATTTCATTTATTTTTCTTTTCAGTTTTCGGGTAAACAGGGGAGATTGGGAGGGGAGGGCGTTTTTTTCCCTGAAGATCTCTCCCGTAATTGAAAAGTCGTACCAGCATTCCCATTCTTACACCTGGTAATGAAAAATAGATAAGCGCTTGTTCGGTTAAACAATCTTGCTCCGGACCTTAAGTTACATTTTTTCTGAGCGTGGGGATGAAACACCCATATTAAGGATACACGCCCAACAAATTTTTTGCCCTTTTTTTCCCTCAAATTCCGTCTCCATTCGTCCCAATGTCTCAAGCTTCCGGTTCCATTGCCAACAGACTCGTTCAAAAGATTGCCTCGAAGGAATTCCGAGGTTACTTAATGAGGTATGCATTACACTGTCCATGAACCCGTAATGAAAACAACAACAACAACAATCCGATGGCTGACCTGCTATCTCTTCCCTCTCCCCCCCTCTCGTCTTGTCTCCCCTCTCTTTATCTCGCTCTCTCTCCCCCCATTGCCCCTGCGAATTCTTATTTAGTACCGTAAGTCGTTTATTTCCACTCGTGTTTCTTTTATCTATATTTGCGGTGTCGATGGGGTATTGAAAGGAAAGGATATTGGTATGATAGCATTTCTGGGGACCTGTAGCCAATTGGGGTATTCCTTTGGCAGCCATTGCGGACCTGAAGAAGGATCCTGAGTACATCTCGGGCAATATGACCTTGGGTAAGAAGTCTAAAAACGCGCCCAACCTTAAGTTCCCCTTAAATCTCATCATTTTTTTTTGGGCTTTAACCCTGCAGCTCTATGTGTCTACTCTGCTTTGTTCATGCGCTTTGCCTTGGCTGTGCAGCCAAAGAATTATTTGTTGTTTGCTTGTCATGCAACAAATGAAGCCGCCCAGTTGACCCAAGGTTTCCGTTACTTGAACTATCAAACGTAAAGTGAAAGGAAAAAAAAACATGCCTGTGTTTATGCATATTGTATGAAGTTTTCCTAACATCAACCTTTTCTTTCTTTCCTTTTTCTGTTTCTTTTATAGATCAGAGAAAAAGAAGGTCGAGGCAACGGATTAAATTGCATCTAAAATAGAGCCACAAGAAGAAAAGAAAAAGCAAGGAAACGCTTCCTCAATACAAAGAGACGGAATTAGTTTGTTCAACAAAAAGAAACAAAATGTTGGATAGATAAACCCCAAGAACAACAAAGGAGTGCACCTGCTTGATGTTTGAGAAGATGGAAGATGTTTTTGTTGACAATGTAAAATGCAAACAGCAGCAGCAAAAAGCGGCAACCGAACTCGTAGCGATAGGACGCATGTCTATGCAATGGATTTTTTTTTTTTGGGGGGGGGGAAGGGTGATAGAAGGGAAGAAGGAGAAGGCAGGATCAGAGAAAAAGAGCATGATCGGACGATAGGCAAGCAGGTAGATGATATCCATATGAAATCTGTTGCTAGAAGGAAGACATTTTTCTTGTTAAATGGAGTTTATCCTTCAAGTCTGCATCAGACAATGGGGGACAGAATATGATACAGGATGGTGGAATAGGCTGAGAAATGGCTAGATCATACGATTTCTGTCTTTGTTACTCGGGGAACATATCACTGCCCTTTCATCCCTAGGGTTCATAAACCATCAACGGCCGAAAGGACAAAGATGGCTAGTAAATGAATACCCAGTACGTCTATCCGGATCCATATGACTTATTAGGCATTTTGTGACGTTGCTTAACTTGGATCACGTATATCATCTTTTCGGGTAAGGCCTTCTTTCTTCATACGTGCATTCTGCAGCATAGAAAAGACCCCATGACGGAATATAAATTAAGTAATTTTTTGGTTCTTTTTATTACTAACATTGGCAGATGCTGCATATTCAGCATCTACAACTGGTGATAAGATGGGAACCATGAAGAAAAGAAAAGGAAAAGGACGGTGATGCCATGGATTGATTAATACAACTAGATAACATTCGTAATAAGAGATTATTTACAAGTAAAAAATGAAAGAAACAAAGTAGAAGAAAAAGTATAGGCGTGATATATGTAACTTTTAAGCAATGATGTTGAAGACTTTGTTGACTACACGTCGCCATGTAGGTAACTTGGTACCATCTGCTGCATACTGATCATCGTCGTCGTGAGTCAACGCATTCGGTTTGATGGTTCCGGTATCAAAGTCCATATCCTGCGCCCTGACAAAGGAGGGTCTTCGGAAGATCTTGTGGCCAAGATAGAGAAGAACACCAAATATAAGACCGATGTAGGCAGCGACGACACTCTTGCCATCGATGGGCGCAATGAATTTCTGGTAACCTTGACCAAAGATGATGATGGTGCCAATGACGATCACAAAGATATCACAAATAGGGAAGAATGGAGCCACGTAGGGCAAAGCGGTCAGTGACCGGCCTTGAGAAACGTAACCCATACGGAAGCGGATATGCGTGATCGAGATGATGACCCAGGTAATCAAACCAGCGACGGAAGTCAGATTGGTCAACCAGTTGAAGACAACACCAGAGCCGAACAGACTGGTAAGGAAGGCCAAACAACCAACACTGCAGGTGGCGAGCACAGACCAGATAGGAATGCCCCAGCGATTGGTTCGCTTGAAAAAGCGGGGAGCATAGCCATCTTCCGCCAAAGCCAACAGGGTTCGGCTGGAAGAATACACGCCGGAATTACCAGCGGAAATCATGGTGATGAGAATGACAGCGTTCATGAGATCGGCGGCCCAGGCAGCACCAGCCTTGGCAAAGACAAGAGTAAAGGGACTGACGGCGATATCGTTTGAGCCTTTCAGAAGGTTGGGATCGGTATAGGGGATCACAAGACCGATCACCAGGATCGAGAGAACGTAGAACAGGACAATACGGACGAAGACCTGTTTCACAGCGGCGGGCACGGTCTTGTGAGGGTTGGCACTCTCACCAGCAGCAATACCGACAATTTCGACACCGTTGAATGAGAAGGCGGCAGTGATGAAGACATTGAATACGCCGAGAAATCCATTCGGGAAGGCACCGCCAGGAAGATGGAAGTTGCTTGTGCCAATGTAGACGCCGCCAGCGGCACCCGTGTCGACACAGAGACCCACAATGATGAAAATCACGACAATAAGTACCTTGAGAAAAGCAACCCAATACCTAATGTACCGCGCAAACATCAACATCAGCATGTGTTTTTTTTCGCGTGAACCGAAAGAAATAGGGTATGTACTTACTCTACTTCACCGTAGCCTTTGACGGAAAAGACGTTGATAACCACTAGAATCACGAGACAGACGATACTCCAGACGACACTATTTACCGATGTGACCCAGAACTCCATGATGAGAGCCACACCGGTCAGTTCTACCGCTACACCGACGGCCCAGTTAGCCCAATAGATCCAACCAACGCAGAATCCGAGCGAGGGATCAGCAAATCGAGTAGCAAAATGGGCAAAACTACCAGCGACTGGAATGTAGGCTGCCATTTCACCCAAACTCATCATTACGCAGAATACAAGTAATCCGACAAGCATGTAGGCCACCAGGGCACCACCGGGACCACCTTGTGAAATGGCTTTGCCAGAAGCCATAAACAGACCGGTACCTGAATGTCATTGGAAACGATCCGTGTTAGAGGGACACTGCCATTGTTTTCATTTTTCCTATAGATCATGGATACTTTACCAATGGTGCCACCCAAAGCAATCATTTGAATATGACGAGCTTTTAATCCTCGTCTTAATCCTTGGCCATGTTCCGAGGCTATATCGGTGATCACGCTACTGCCTGCATCATCAATGGTGGAGATATGCGCTGCATCAGGTATTTTGATTTTTTCGCTGTCCATGAAAGATTATATGGAGTAGTAGACGAAATAGGAAAAGTAGAAGGAGAAGTGTATGTGAAGGGAGAAAAAGAGAAAAAGCAAGAGAGAATAAAACTTATGAGAAATAGAGCAAAGCAGTAGGTTTTATATATCAAGGTCGGTTCTTTTTGTACCTTTTTTTTTTCTCGATATATTTCTAAATTTTCATTGGGTTAGCCCCATTTTCGAATAGCACACAATCCGCCCATCCGATTTAGTCAACTTTATCTGTTTCTTTCCCCGGAGAGAGAATAGGTTCCATGGCCTGCTTTTTTTTTGTGGTTCTTTTGTTCTCGTTCGTTGGGTTATAGAGTTGATGTGGAACATCTATGCCGATGGTGTCAGCGATAGACGCTTTGATTGGCAGATTCCAGTCTCACAGATGGCGCAATCCAATCTCATTTCGCTGATATCTCTTATTTAAGGCACCGACCTGTCTCATAAATAGTAATTACAACTTGGAACTTGGTGCACATGATCTTTCCACGTCGGATAACGAAATGTCATTTAAGAAGTAAAAGAAAAGAATAACATAAGAAACAAAAAAGTAGCGTTATAAATTCATATATCGGCAAAAAGTGTTGGTGTCCACTCGACTGATTATTTAGTTTTTTTTTCCTACATCAACTCTAATTGATTTCTGTTTCCATGCCTTTTTCTTTGCCATGGTAATCCTTCTATCTTTCCCTTCCATCCAAAAAAGGTGCCGCGAACAGCCAATTGATTGGATAAATTTTGTACGTAACCAAAAAAGAAGGGAAGATGGATTTCTACTTCATGTGCCACAATCACTAAAGATCCTGGTATTTCCCGCCCTGCGATCTTATCAAACAGAGAGAGTTTTAGATAAGTTTTTCGATCAGCTCGATCATACTATGACCGTGGTAAAATTTTCCATCCATTTAGCAATTGAAGCTAGAACTATTTTTCTTTTTGTTGCTTCAATGCCTGTCAGTTGCTTCTTCCAGTCGTTGTCCTACATCGGGCTAAAATAACGCGAAAATAACAAAATAAACCTTCCATAGCATCCTAAAGTTCTGACGTACGAATAAGACGTGATCTGTGTCACTATTCACATGGGATACAAAGGAAAACGGACGATCCTTTCCTCTCAAAACAGTTCTCGGCAATTCAAAAAACAAAAGAAAAACGCGTTTACCTTTCCGTAAGGTTCGGCTGGCCATTCAAACTTACCAGGATTTGTAAGGTTTATATGAAATGAATCTGATCATTCCACCCACTACGAAATTTAGCACAAAAAGAAAAGAAGGTTGAACTTCAAGTGGTTTCCTCATCTATCTATCTATTGAACGGTAATATATCCTTGTTCTCTACAGATCCATGTTTTTCTATTTAAATCAAGGTAAAAACAAAAATTCGTTTGATGCGTCCTTTTTGCCGGCCGGCTTAGATCCCTAGTGACATGTGCCTCTTCGCCCTTTCTTTCTTACATAAACCAAAGAAATCAACCATGCTTATTTCGGCTTAGTAAGTTGCACACTACTTTTTACGAAATAAAAAAAAACGAGCAAATACTAGCCGTTTCTTGGATGTTATTACTTTGTTTCAGTTGTTCAAAACCAGATACGTCCCTATTTTGTGTTCTTTTTGTCTTTTCCTTCCGCTCTACTTTCGGTTCTTTTCAGCAACAGAGTCCCCTATAGATACTGCCAACCCATATCACTTATTAATTCCGATATCCGATATCCTAATTCAAAACAGCTTGTTGTTAAGGAAGGAAATAAAATATTTTCTGGATTTATTATTGAGTGAATGATATCTTCATCCAACCATACTGCGCTTACGACCACGTAATCTAACTGTAACAAAATCAGTCCCGCATCGTTTTTAAATCCAAAAGGAAGAAGCAAAAAAGAAAACGCAAAAGTTACCATCTTCAAGTTTGCTCAGTACAGGTTTCGATTTTCTGTAGGTTGATTGATAATGAGATAGAATGACAGCAAACTACGATTATAATTCAGTATCATAGTCGGTAGTCCATAATAATTCGACCAAGAATTAGTTCACTTACCAGTTTCTCCGTGTTAGGATGCGTGCTTGAAAAAGCTCTTTCCAGCACGTATAGATCAACAGCCTTATCCTCTGGCAACGTGGAGATGTAACTTAGTCCAAAATCAATGACGACCTATTTACAATGGAACCAACTTTAACTTAACGGTGGCGTCCTTTCTCTTATCATCCTAGTTTTTTTTCTTTACCAAGGATTCATTCGTTATCCTAAGCATCAGATTGGATGTAGTGAGATCGCCATGAATCACATCCAAGCTATGCATTTTCCCTAAAGCCTCTCCAATCTTTTTGCCTAAGGATTCTGTACCCGATCCAATCAATCTCAACATCACAGCGGCTCGGTATGCATTGCCTTCTTTCTCAGTCGGATTGTCCACCTACCAAAATCCACCTGGGAGTAATTGTTGTGTTGGTGTTCGAGCAATCTTTGTTTGACAGTGATGCCAGAGATTTTTTCCATATAGATAATGGCATTCTGCGTATCGACAAAATACAGTGCGGGGGTATCCATACCGGCTTTTTTGCACTTGTATAGACATCGAGCCTCTTGAGCAACACGTCGTACGGTCAATTGGCTGTCAAGATCAGGGTGACGGTATGTCTTTTTGAATCGTTCCTTGGCGATGCATCCATCGGGAATGGTCAAAAAAGTAGGTAGACTAAAAACACGCTAACGGAAGGGATATATACCAAATATAACAAAAATAAGTTAACACCAATACAACACACAGAAAACTACAGTTTCTGTCCTCTCTCTCTTTTTTTATTTTTACGCACAGCTTCTGCTCCTTGTTTTATACAGATGGCTTCGGGATGCATAAGTTCAAGTAAAGTTGCGAAAGGGGATGACAAGGACGGGTGGCTTTGATTGGTTCGCAGCTCTCGTGACGGGTTTTCGAGGAGTGATTGAAAGTTGGGAAAAAAGCTGCTGCTGAATTTTTTTTTCTCGCCTGGCTCGTAACCCAACCAAGAAATAAGTCTATTATACAATTTTGCCATGGCCTCCATTGAATCTTTCAAGGCACCGTCTTTGGTGAGCAAAAAGACCCGCAAATCAGAGCAAAAAACAGCAGTCGATGAAGATGACGTTATTATCGATGCCAATGCATTGCCAACTACCCGCATGCAGGAAGACGACGTTCCTATGGACGAAGGAGAGGGATCCAGCATTCAAAAGCCACAGTTCGCTGCAGCAAAGGCATCAGAGCTTAATGTAAGATATCAAGGAAAAAGAGGAGAAGAAGAAGATAAACTATCTGACAAGTCTTCCTGTGACTAAAAAAACAAAACCTTGAAAAAAATAGTCTGTCACCAAAGGATACCGAAAAGTTCCTGTGCCACCTCATCGTTTCTCGCCCTTGAAGAATCGTTGGTTAGACATCTATACGCCTTTGGTTGAACATATGAAGCTGAACGTACGAATGAATATCAAGTCAAAGGCCATCGAACTGAGGGTAAGGACTCATGGAGCAAAAATGAGACAAGGCTGAGCTCATGTGGATTGCTTACAACGTTTTCATTTTTTTTGGTTTCTATAGACTTCACCTTCGACTGATGACAACAGCGCATTACAAAAGGGTTGTGATTTCGTTCGAGCTTTCGTTTTGGGCTTTGAAGTGGAGGATGCCATGGCTTTACTGCGATTGGACGATATCTATCTGGACACATTCGAGATCAAGGACGTAAAAACATTGCATGGTGATCATCTTGCTCGTGCTATTGGTCGTATTGCCGGCCGTGACGGAAGAACCAAGTTCACAATCGAAAACGCAAGCAAGACTAGAATTGTCCTTGCAGATACGTAAGTGGCATCGATAAATCTTTCCACTGTTGCTTTGAGTCTCGTGTTTCTTACGGATGGATCTATATAGGAAAATTCATATCCTGGGATCATTCCAAAATATCAAAATTGCCCGTGATGCTGTTGTCAGCCTTATTCTCGGCAGTCCACCGGGAAAAGTATATGCTACCCTCCGTACCATTTCTGCACGCATGAAGGAACGATTCTAAACTAGCAATGCCTTGTCGAACAATGCATCCTGTAATTTTTTTTCTCTTTTTCTTGTTTCTTTTTCTCCCTGTCATTTAATCTTGTCTTCTGCATTAAAACTCCCATATATATGTTTCCTTTCTTTTTTTAATCGTTTCAAGATGGGAAATACCAGGTTTTATAGTGATGGAATATATACAACGAACCTGGATTTACTTCTTTATTAAGGGTAACTCCAATGTGACAGAACTCAGAAACGCGGGTATGTTATTTTCATTGATAACAAAGGTCGTATAAGAGCTTTCGAGATCTTGCATGTATTCATGTTTCTTGATTCCCTTGACCTCCAGCATGGCTTGACCATCAATGTCCGGACGGTAGATAAACGATAGATTGGATTGCTCTTCCGCATCAGAAACTAAACGCACAGCACCGCTTTCTTCAAAATCAATACCATAGCCGAGTACCTTCTTCACAGTTTCCTTGTACTCGGACACCTTGTCTCGCCACACCTATTCGCTGTTGGTCATACCGTCTTCAGACGGAAATATATTCACCTTCGTTAGACGGACAATACGTTTATCTCGTTTCGCTACCAGCTCCTGCAGTGAATGGCTTTCTGATTTTAGGTTCTCCAATGTCTGCTTAGGTACGGTTAACAGCAGGTCATCCGGAATCGATTCTTCTGAAGCTTCACCGCTCTGTAGATTCTCCACTTGTTTCAGCAGCAAAGAATTTTCGGCCCGCAAATCATCCAACTGCTGCTTTCTAATACCAAACTCCTTTGATACAGCGTTTTCCTTTAATGTTAGAATTCGTTGCCCTTGCTCAACTGCCTCTTCTGTCTGTGCATCATCGGTAATCGGAGTTTGCTCGTTAAGGGCAGCTTGTAATGTTATAATCTGCTGGGTTTGAGCAGCGTTCATATCTTCAAACTCTTTCAACAGTTTCTCCAGTTCTGCAATGCGTTGCGTCTTTTGCTGATCGTATCCTTCCATATAATTTGTTTCCACCATATTATAGAATTCCTACCGGACAATCTCAGCCAAAACTATCTACTGCAACAAACGGTCTCCTTACAAGCTGATCTTCAAGGTATTTCACATGCTTTATCATCATATCTCTGTCTTTGGATACTAACTCCAGTGCAACAACGTCGGAATGATGTGTTTTGGTATTTTCCAATATTTTTTTCTTAAGTTCTTGAACCTGTGCTCTCCCCATCAGCCTCAAATGACACACTCATCGTTCTATACTTACCGTCGCTTGCAATTCGGACACCAATTGATGCTGGTTCTGCAGTTCTAACCCAAGTCGTTCGATTTCTCCTTCCTTTGCAAGTGCCACATCTCGTTCTCGGGTCAGTTTAGCAATGATTGTGCGTGGAGTTTCTGAGGCGAATGCAGCTTGTGATCCCAGATACTGAGCCCTATTGATACAGTTCTAGAATAAAGGCTTCTCCTTAAGTTAATGTACCATTCGTTTCTTTCGGTCTTCAATTCAGCATTCTCCGCTTCTAGCTTGGTGTTTGTTTCTCGGAGCTGCTGTGCATCCGATAACTGCTGCCTTAAGCTGTGAATCTCTTCTTGCAACTTGTCAATGCTTCTTTGTGTTGACTTATAATGCTCTATTTCACGATGAAGTTTTTTGTTCTCCAGTTCCACTTCTAGCATATAATGTCCTTGGCCTAAATCAAGAGTAGTGAGCCAAAAATCATAGGGTCTGGCATCCTAGCCTTACTTTTTATCTGTTCCTCTAAGTTTCTCAGTACAGCCGTGTCTACTTGAGCGTCATGGATCTCTTTTAGTTTTTGCTCAGCCTCCTCCAGTTTTTCCCTCAATTCCACTTTCCGGACAAAGGTTGTGAGAAAGCTACTGCTGTTTGTTTTTGCCTAGGATCATGATCGTTAAGACTTGGCACAACCCTCTCCATACGCTTACGCTATCAGTCCACAATTCTACGCTCCCTTTCAATTCCGCGATTTTCTCATTTAACTCGACTTGTATGTTTTCTTTTTCCCTCTCTGCATTTTTTAAAGCTTTGTTGGCATTATCTAATGACTCCGAAAGCTGCTCGTTCTGGTTTCGTAGTTCTTCAACTGTGTCTCGTAATTTATCCTGTGTCTGATATTAGCAAGCATTTCATTTCATGTTGTAAACATTTACAGCGACAGCGATATGTTCCTCTTTTATCAGCTGAAGGGTTGAAGTTGCTTCTTGAGACTTCTCCATTTGATAAATAGCCCGCTCTTGAGCTTCCTGAGTGAGGCAATCGAGGGCAAAGCTAATGTCAGCTATTGTTGTGTTTTCTTTTGCCTAATCACTTGCCGTTTTTTCCGATATAAGTTTATCAATAGTTGCTTTGAAATTTGCTCGCTCGAACCCCAATGTTGCTTTCAATGCGTCATTATCTCTCTCCGCCATTCTCAAGTTGTATTGAAGCTTTTCGACCGTCGTTTGGATCCTTTTCAATTTTTCTACCATCGTCATGAAGAAGATTAATTTCTTTTTCCGTATCATTCAGCATTGTTCGTCTACCTCTGTCATCTTGGTTTAAAGAAGAGCTATCGTCAACTAACTGGTATTGCTGTCCAAATAGTGATTCGTATGTGACACGCTGTCGTTTAGGTGGGTTTTCATTTGCAACCTTCGCATTGACTATCAATATACCGTTCTTGAACGTTCTACGCGTTAATTACCATGTCGTGCGATTTTAATTCTCCTCAAAGGTGTGCAAGATGTTTCGTTGAAGGCCGGCAAAATTTCGTGGCTCAAGTTTAAATGCCGCTATTTGAATTCTTTTCACCTGCTGTCAGTTCTTCACGTGCCAGGAATTATTTATCTTTGATCAGCCAGCTCTTTTCTTTCATACACTTATGGAGCAAGAGCCCAAAACTTGTACATCGCCGTCGTTACATCCTTCTTCACCGCCACCAACTGCACCCTGTACTCGAAAACCCAGCAATGGCACATGCAACAGTAATAGTCAGTGGCAGCAACTCATGGTCGGTGCCGGATCGGCTGCTGGGAGCACTGTCGCCGTAGTGAGCGAAGAATCCATGAAATGCTTAAAGTACTGTTTAACGTGGCTCCAATACGCTATACAACATATTGATCAGCAAATGGCGCTTCTACGTAATTTTCTGGTGTCCCTTGCCACTGCACATTCAAACTCGAGTAGCAGCTTAGCAGTCCCTAACTCTGCCAGTACGTTATCTCAGATCAAGAAAGATATCGTCAATACCCTGCGCAAGGTGGTCGAAGTCGTAAGCCATTATGCAAGCAGCGCCTTGCCTCATCACGCCAAAATAGCTGTGCGTGGGTCCATTTTAGATCTGCCAAATAGATGGGTGAGTCTGCTTAGGTTGAGATTTCGTAACAAGATTTCCATATTGTTAACACCTTGAGCCCTGCTGCTGAAAATAGGCCTCTCTAAGCGATATACAATCCAATGTTACATCGCCTGCAACATCACCCATGCTAGGACCAAACCAGAAAAAACCAAGAGGACCTGAGGAGAAAGCGATCAGGCTATTATCTTTTGGACAGGAATCATTAGAAACACTTCAGTCTATTTCGACCGTGTTCTCGGACACTATTGATAGGGCGGAAAGTTGGCTAGAGCGATTACGAATGGTGCGAGGAATAGACTCAGCAAATGATAAGCCAGCGGGTGAAAACGTCCGATTACCTCCAATCCACACATTGAACGCCGAACAAGGTGCCAAAACACCAGATCAACCAGCCAACTAAAAAACATACTATTCTACGTTATATCATACAATTTTTATTTTTTAAGTGTCCCCATCGAATTCCTCATCAAAATAGCATTTCATCGTCGAAAATATATATGTTCTATTTCTCGCTCACTGGAGCATCCTATAACCATGTGGAAATGAATGAATGAGAATAGCGCCCTAGATTTACTAACCATCTCCGACCGAGAAATTATAATATCCTCCGTTGGACACATTCGGTCAGAATCAACTTCAACAAGTGATGAACATGTCTATAGAAACAGTGAGACGGACAAAAGGGACAGCTTTCCATCGAAACATCATGGCTGATACTCCTACAAAACCATCACGAACTGCCTACTAGATAATAATATAGGTGGAAGTTAAACACTAAACCTTGCGTATGTGTTGCATAGCGTATGATGGTGACAGCTTTAATCAGAAATAAGCAAACTACCGTTTGAAAGATGCTGGACAGTTGCCATGTAATGAATATCAGCAAGCAAAATATTAAGGCAAGCGATAGTGATGATGCAAAACAATATCAGTACTCCACATGTTCCATCATAGAAGCACTTTGCTGGTCCCAAACATACGGACTGATTATTAGGAATGAAAATGCAGGATATGAAGCATTACAGTAACATTGCGTGAAAGTGCTGATCTATGAGTGGGGGTTGGTTGTTCCTGTAGGCTTTTTAGGTGGGTACTGCTGTTGTCTCCCATGCATGGGTGTCCGGCGCCCATTATTGGATGATTCATGATTGTTACCGCGCTTAACAACCTCTGCCATCGTCCGCTGCTGGCTACGTGATACAGTTTCAGTTTCCTTCACTGTTGACCATCTTCTACGGCGTTGATTTGTATCGTGCTTCCATGACGCCGAAAACGTTTGATTTGTAATGGAAGGCCAGTCATTCACGGATTTTCGACGTGAAGATCTAGTACGTCCAGCCGATGTATCTTGCTGATGAGCATTACTCCGTTGGCAACCAACTGAAGGTTGTCTATATCTTGCAAAGATACTATCCACTGTCCGTCCATCCATAGCTTTTTCGTTCTGTAGCGCATTGATGAGCGTAAAGGAAACAAACGGGTGGCTGCTCTGCCGCAGTCGGCACGATAGGCCCGATTCATCTGGTTCTGATAAGCCTCGTGAATAACGGCGAATGTCATCTACCATACTGCGTCGTCTATCATGAGGGTGCGCCAAAGTAAAAGGGCTTGATAGCGTAAGTGAAGAAGCCTGATGTCGGGGCTTGCTGGGTGGTAATAGGACGGTAGGTACAGGTGATAAAGTCAGTGATGGTTTCCGCTTTTCATTCGATATTTTGGAATTAAAAGACGAAGATCGGTATGGAGCACAAATAGCATCCAAGGGAGCATCAGTTATTATATACTCCAAAGCTCGGCGAAACTCGATTTGAAGGCCGTTTACGGATGCTGCATCGGCCGAGTTTCCAAGATTCCTGGTTACGTTGAATGGCTCTTCTACGCAGAAACTTGTTCGATATCGTCCGAAATGCCAATCTTTTTCGCGTTTTGACAGATAGCATCCGCGCCGAATTGAAATTACGTGTTCATCATAGTTAAATTCTATGGCAAATCGACGGAAAAAAGCAAAGAATAATCCACCTAAGCTTTCTCGGTTGGCTTCACCAAAGCCAATGTATTTTTCAACATCGCTGCAAAATCCATCTTCCTGGTCTTCCGCATTAGGGTGATGCAACACGGGCAAAATAGGTGGTTCTCGCATTTGTAAAAAGTTAATAATCATACAGGTCCAGGTATATGTTGATAATGTCCCTCCATTTGCTGCAAACGGTAATTACTATGAACTCCATGTCCAAATGTGTTTCTCACCTGCATCATTTAATACACGCTGTCTTGTCCAATGCTTAATCGCCATTGCAAGTGGACGTACGCGGGGATCAATGGCCACATATGTCTTGATCATTTTGGTGTTTTGTAACGCCATTGTGTTGTTGACATTTATATCGCATGCCAGTTGTCTATTGAGTTCTTAGTCTTTCAATAAATGGTATGATGTTGTACATACGATTCCGGGTCAAATAAGCGCACAATGGGAACTTTTGCACGAGGTACGCAAACTACATGTTGCATTCCGCCTATTGCACATAGTACGAAGTGTCTGTAAATATTCTGATCGCCATATCACTTCGTAACTTACATTTTTTAAAAAGTTTAGCCAATGTACGAACATTGCGTAGCCCGTTCCATTGTGTAGTAATGCATAGGTCGACATCCGAGTTACCACTCCCTAAATCGTTCACAGACGAACTTTTGCAAACGTTTAAGCTATCCATAGCCAAGACGTTGTCACTTACCCAAACAGATGTACGCTAATATCCCTGTTTGGCCATTCTGTATTCAGTAGACGCTCGATTTTCTTCACCAGGCCCATTCGGCGCTTATAGCTTTCGTCGCTCGGCAATAAGTCCTAGCAAGAGTGTTGACGGACGTGTGCGCCAACAATAAGGCTACTTACTTCATATAACTTTAAAATATCGAAACTGAGATTGTCCTCTTGTATTCGGTCAAGTGTCAAAGGAGTTTGCAAGGACAAACACGGCGCGTTTCTAGAGAATGGCTCGCATGTCTGATTCAGGGACTCGCTGGCTGTAGTTGATGACTCGGAAGTGACCGATTGCGAAGAAGAGGACTCAATTGTTACGTTATCCTTTGGTGAACTTGGAAGCGTTAAGTTCTTTGTTATTGTGTCAATGTCTGCATTGTACAATATTTGCTGTGTTAAAGTGGATGCCGGCATCCTCACGTTGTGGAACAGGGCAGGTTGCAGATTTGGGAAGGGAACAAAACCTTCGCCCGTATAGTGACTTCCTTTCACGAACAAATTTCGGGTTTCTGCAGGACACTTAAAGAATTTCTATAGGTGCCTCTATGTGTCGTTGCGCCGCTCATAAAGTACTCTTACGTCAGTCAACAGAGTAACATTGCGTTGACTGGGTATCGTAATGTACGTTGGTTGAGGAGAACTTATGGGTAGTCAAAAACGATACGTAAGCTAATTGATGATGACCTACTACGATAGCTAGACAAATAACGAGTATAAAGTACATAGATTTTTTGAGTATTGATCGATTTACTGAAATGTTTGGACATTAAAGTTGGCTGATTTATCGTGCTTATGCAGTTTCTACGTGTAACAGATGTCAATACGAAAACATAATCGTTCATCGATAAATGAATAAATGGAGTCATGATCAAATCATGGCTTTACTTCTCCATACAACGCTTCCAGTCTCCTTAGTATCTTTCAAGACCAATCATTCTCTGCGTTACATGAACAGATGGTAACTTGAAACAATGAATTCGTTATGATTATAGAGATCTGAACGCTATGATGTCTTCCTCTAATTTACGTTATTGACTAAGTTCAACCCGTGGTATTCATACAATAAACTTGGTATCTTCTCACCGTTTCCTTGCCGTTTCGGTATGAATCATGTCGCTCTGGTTTTAAATCTAGTATAAAAACTCAGAAGCTAGTGCAAATTGAGTCATCCTACCGGTTTAGTGCAGATGCTTTCTGACGTTGAACCATCAACGATTTTGTTTCATCAGCTTCAGCAACTTCAGAGCTTTCTGAATGGTGATGAAGTGGACTCTCCGATCTTCTGCTTATATGTTCTAAGAAGAGGATTCGGATTAATAATTGCATCAAATATTGACACGCTTTGTTCCTCTGCCTACGGTTTTTCTGCTTGAAAGAATCATTAGCCCAGTCCGCAAAACTGTTAATTAACTTACTTTCATTTTAAGAGGCGATAGATCAGAATCTCCTGGATAGAATCGATCAGATTGGATTTAGTATCAGATGCTCTGTACCTTTAAGTTTTTTCACTCTTGATATTCCTCCATTCGATGCTTGCTGTGGCATACGTTAACCGTAATCCTTCAACGAGCCAAAACCTTTTACCTTTCTTTTCTTTTTTTCTGTAGAATTAAGCTCATTCTCACTGTCATAAGCAGATTCTTCCGTCCCGAATGGCGACGAAGACCCTAACCTGTTTTACGTTTTATCAAGTTTACAATGCTATCATACAATCATCTCCTTACCTTCGGTTTGCAACTCTGCTCGATTGCCGTCCTGCGAGTCCAAGGCACTTTTCCAGATGTGGAGCATAACGTGGTGATGCTAACATTTTATGGCAGCTAACGCATTCATAGGATGGCAGATTATTGGCGTTGTAGCTGTTTCCAAAGATGTCGCATCCCGGATGTGCCACTGTTTCCCTTATGTGAGCCAGTATGCCTTGAGTGTATGTAAAAGTTACCATAAGATCGACATCTAATTGGAGTTTTGTTTTCAATTAGAAATTATCAGATAGGGTGTGTCAATCAATACTTCGTTTGGCAAATCTGACATATAGAATTGGATTGTTTCAAAGCTCGATGCGCATCGAACAGGACATCGTGAATGCATTCGTCAATAAGGTCACCAAGTAAAGAGAAAGCCTACATATGCATGTATTCAGGAGTTTGGTAGAGGAAAGAGGCAAATACCATCGTCGCTTTGGTTCTCGATCCGGTAGTTTCTTCTTGTACCGCTTTTTGCATATTATTCTGTAGTACAGAGAAAGTTTGCTCCAATTCATCCACCTTTCTATTGCGCTCTGTCACCATCCTTTTGAATGCCCTGCCAATGTAAACCAACCGCTAAAACATAAACATGGCGCTGCACTTTCGGGCAATGTCCTCACTTACGCATTGCCTGAATCTCGTTGCTTATCTGTCCATGAAACTGGACCTGATGCTTTTGCGTTATTTGCCATCCCACTACGAGATGAATTTACATTTTCTGAAGGCAAATTTGATTTTTGCATCTGGTGCAGTTAGAGACTGAAGAAGAAATCGTCATCAGCTTGATAATGGAACACCTTTTTGCATAATTCATTCAAACCCCGCGCCTGGCACAGGAACTTTTAAAGCACTTTGAGGAACCGTTCATTTCTAGCATATGCAGCAGTCAATCCAAATGCAAATGTCCTCCGAATGCTTCTACATCTTCTATTACAAAATTGGCTTTATTGTTACGGATGATTGAAAATGACTGCAAAGATCTCTCCACTTATTAATTTTCCTTTTCTCTGACAACATCTGATATGCACATTAGCACGAGAAATAATCAACGTCATTGTGACTTACCGAAGTATGGATGGGCCATTGCTTCCTTGGCTGTAAGACGTTCCTGATGATCATAGCGAAGTAACTTATCTAAGAAATCAATCGCTTCATCTGAGACAAGTCTGTGATTATCGCTGTTGATGTATTTAGTCCATGGCCGGCGAGGATAGCTAGAACACACTGTTAGCCTCATCTTCGTATGAATCAAAGGTTTCCGTACCCTCCGGAGAGCTTATGGTATACCGCTGGTACCAACTCAAGATTATATTTATCCAAGTAAGCAAAAAGTTCTTCAGTACCGAGCACTCTTGCGATCTTGACCAACTGATCGTTATTGTCTTGTCCATGGAAGAATGGCTCTTTGCGGAAGATCTATCGTGCTGGTTAGAGACGATCAATACAATCCATATAACCGTACCATACTAGCAAACATACAACCGTAACTCCACAAATCCAGGCTGTAATCGTAAATCTGGAAATCCACCAACAGTTCGGGTCCTTTGAAGTAACGTGATGCTACTCGCACGTTGTATTCTTGTCCAAGGTGATAAAAGTCGGCCAAACCCCAGTCAATTAAGCGAAGCTTTTAGATGATGTCAGACTAGAGCTCGCTTTCTTCTGTTGTGTTCCATACCTGTCGCTTTTGATGATCGATCATAACATTGTGCGGCTTCACATCGCGATGCATGATACCTTTTGAATGACAATAATCCAATGCCTAAACAGGAACTCAGCTCACCTAAAGACAGAAACTAGGATATTACACCTTCAATAATTCAAACATATAATAGCGGATGTCGTAATCAGTGAAACGGGGATACAGGGTCTTGAAATCAATATTGTTCACGTATTCAAAAATAAGCGCAGGTGTCTTGGACTAGGAATTATGAATATCGTTGGGCAACCATACATGCAATGTTACCTGAGGATCTTTGACAACATCCAAAAGACCAATGACATTGGGTCCGCCAGCAAGATTTTGTAGGATTTTGATTTCGCGCTTGATCTTCTTCTTTTTGACCGGCTTCAAGACTTTGATGACGCATCTCTCACCATTGGCAATATTGATTCCCTCAAATACTTCCGAATATTTACCGCGACCAACTTTGCGAATAATCTCATAGTTGTCTTGGAGTCTAAAAAATAAATCAGTCAGCTCCGGTTAAATGGTACTATTGCAATACTAACCCCCATTGCACTTGAAGATCGTCATAATCCCAGTAAGACGTTGGCATCTTGGAGTTAACGTCTGCATAGCATCTAGCTATGCTTTGACAAGGCAGACCGGTCGAAGTCATTGGCGAACCCGTTTCTGTTTCCACTGATTCCAAAGGTAACCACCTGTTTTACGCACGAGACCGGGACTCGCAATTTTAATTTTTTTTGTAGCCATACATGGCGAGAGTGAAATAGCCAATCATATCTCATGCCCAATTTGAGAGCGGCAAGTATATACGTTTAAAGTTTGTTGCTTTTATTTAACACAGCATCTGTCATGGACCTATTTTGCTCGAGACAGCTCAAAAAGCGAGGGGACAAAATAACAACCCTGCGAATGAGACAGGTAAAAGGTCAAAAGTGAGGTAAAAAGAATAGAAAGGGATAAAGAAAAAAAAAGTAGTGAAATAGAAAGAAAAGGGAAGTATATACAGTAGCTCAAAAGCCGAAGTCATAAGGAACCCAGCCTGCAGAGGGAACCTTAGCATTCATGGTGACAATCCTGTCATTTTATTTTGCTTCTTCTTTGGTGATTACATGCTTTAGCTATATATATTCATTCACTAAGAATGGAGTACCTTAGACGGTAAAAGTTATGATCTCTATGTGCAAAAAAACAGGAACATCATGAATTTCGCACACCCAGATAAGGAATCAACCATTCATAAGGTCGTACCTAAAGACGTGCGAGAGAATAGAGCATGAAGGATAGCATCAAACTAAAGGCACGTAAATGGCGCTTTGCGGTATAAGTCACCAGCCGCATTATTTTCCTTACAATACTTGAGCTCTTGCACATGGGAACGAGATTGTAGTATCAGACATTATGTTTCCTAACGAACTACAAGCCCCAACTTCCCTCTTTAAAACGTAATAGCATATGAACTTGAGATATATAAGCCATAAAAGACAAAGTCTATTGCCTGTCTACGTACACTAATAACAGAACCAGTTGAACTCTACTTTACAACCGATTACTCTCGTGTGGTTGAATAGTACGTAAATGCTTTTGTCGGCTTTTATATATAGTTATCGGTTGATTAATGCTTGCTGGACGGATAGGTTTTCTGCTAAGGCTAGCATATCCGTAGATGGGTTTGATAATGCAGACGCACTGTCGGTTCCTGATACCTGGCTTATTCTGGTTTGATAAACCCTGTTGATCCCGTCTTGGGCTTCTTCTTTTTGCCTTTATCCGTTCCATCTGTTGTTCGTTTCTTGCTTTTCGCATCGGAAACAGACCGAAAGCTACGCATACGCTTAAGCAGCTCAGCATCGGATATCTCTGAGGCCTTTTCTTTTGCCGCCTCTCGTTCTAATCGTTGCTGTTTCTCTTCATCTTTTTCCGTGTCCTGCAAGGCCATGTATTAGGTCAAAGTTTCTCGTTTTTAGGTGTTCTCTTGTTTTCTCTAGATGGCTTGCCTCGATTGCCTTGTTGAATTCTTGGAAAGACCGCCTTCCAATGGTGGAGTGGTCTGTAAATGCTAAATAACTTGGTTCGTACTCTACGCGAATCCTACTGTTCGCCTATGAGCTCACTGTATACTCTCAATTCTTAATACGTTTTTTGAACATCGTCCGTTTCGTATTCTATTGTCCACTCAGCTTCAGAAATTATACGTTTGCGTTCTCTTTCCAGCTGTTCTTGTTTCTCTTTTTCTAACGATCGTTGCATGAACTGTGTGTAAAGTTAATACATGCATTTGGAGCAATTAGCCCTTTACCTTCATGCCGAGTAATCGGCTTGACGGTTGCTTTCCTTTTTCTGCCATGGTGTGCGTTTACAATCAAGAAGATAGCCGCATTCAGACTTTGATTATATCAGGCATAATTGTGGCTTGTCTTAGGGACAACAATGCCTGATATTGTTCATAGTGCATGGAATAACTCATTCTTGCCTCACCAGCCGATCGTTTCCGGTAAGCCCAGTGAATGATGTCCCAAAATCACGGACGTACATTTTAACTAAGTGCCTGTCATGTGTATCACTTTTTCCCAAGTCGAAGATGCTAACCAGGATGATAACGTTCATTCTCATATAGAACCTAAGGATTTTTTTCTCATTTGATGTACCCTTTTCTGTTTTGTATGTACGTTAAATGTGTCCAGAAGATACCTCTTCTTCCACCTTAATATGCATGAACATGACATCAGTGACCATAGACATACCTTGCCATTATGCGATTACGGAAAAGTCTTATAGATCTATAGCTAATAATACTGTACTCACCCTTTGTTATTTGCAAGTTCAAATAAATTACTTCTTCTATGATCACACCACAACCTTTAAGTTAATTGCTCATTGCGGCTACTGAAGCTGAAAAGCATTCAGTACCAACATCCAGACGTATAACCGATCATTTTACTTTTCCGTCTCCGAAGTGTCCAACTTCATCATTGCCCTACAGATCCTGTGGAGGGGTGTTACCCTTTTTCGCATTCATAGTAAATAATACTACCAAATAGGAGCTACTACTTATTAGAATTCTTTACAGGTCGAGCAAGGGCTGTTGGAGCTCAAAGACAAGTATGAAATCCACAAATTCTTAGCGGTAATACGAATTTAAACATGAAACAATCATATCTGCTCTTGGCTTTCTGATTTTTCATGTACGCCTTTTGTCATTGATTGAATCATGTTTATGCGTATTCCGTTCCTTGCTGAGTGTATATGATATCTATAGCATAGGGGATTCATTGATTGTTTCCACTCTTCCCTTACCCAATATCCCATAGTTAAACCGATCAGTACCGAAATTCTCTCAATGCAATCATCACTGAATCGTTTGGAATAGCAAATGATACGAAGGCGGGAAATCATTATCTTTTTTTTGACCTCCCAGCCTTTCTCTGCCAGGTCCTAAACTGAGCCCATCCTTGTTCCCTAATCAAGGTGACAACAATATCTTATGCGAGTTTACCATGCCTGTAAGTAATAAATATTGTGTAGTTAAAGCAAGCAGTTTATTGACTGGGAAATTTTTTTTTTACCATTCAGCTCTTTGGCCGGCATTCATTTAAAATCGGTTAGCATTGCCGCTCATTTGTTATACACAACTCCATGCTGCCCCGGATAGGACGCCCACAAGGATACAAACCCTAAATAACGGATATAGGAAAGTCTCATAGTATCTTACTATTTTCTTTTCTTGACACTTTTCTACATGCGTCACTTTTTTGACTGTTTCTGCACATTTCAACAAGTATTCACTCAGTATGTCATACTCTATTTCCTTCTCTTTCCTTTTTAATGTTTCTTCTGTGGTTAAGACTTGAGTTTATGGATATGTCGCTGCTTGTCATAGGCTTATCAGGTTTGGCAAGATCTTGTGGTACGATGGATGTCTGGCTGTTGTTGTCTACGTTTGGACAAGAACTACACGGACTTTCTGATGAGCTTGGCTCTAATTTCCTAGTGCTTGTTTGACTAAAGAAAGAAAGATGAATCAAAGTTTGGTTTGGAGGTAATAATTTGGAATGTTCTGCTGCGTTTGCTGGCTGGCATAATTAAAGAACAAGAAATTTTTTCTTCGTAAGTGTGGAACCTGTCAACACGCTTTCATATGAAATTGACCACTAAGCCATAGTTATAAAAAAGCAAAGAACAACCATTAAGTCGTTCTAAAGCTTTTTGCATTGATATGCAGCGTCCTGCTGAAGAACTGCCTTTAAACAAACAACAGGTCGAGTTGCAGTCGCGTAGGCGAACGAATATCGAGATCCTAGACGAAGCCATCCAAATTCATCCACCAACTGTGATGCTGGTAATTAGATTTCAGCTCTATGGGTAATTATATCATGAGCAACAGGACGCTGAATTAAACCAGCCATAGACTCGAAGCGTACAACGTGGCATACCGGCATCGAGAGAACCCGATTTATGCTTGCTTCAGCCAGGCAAAGTACAATGTCAGCAATGATCAATCAGATTGCCGGTCTCTCTTTCTCAGAACGTTTGCTCCAACAGAGCTTCCAACCAATCGTAAATCTTTCAATAGGACAACTTAAGACCGTACAATAAGTCGACTGCGAGCAGCCGCAGTAAGGAAACGAGAAGCAGGCCAAGATCTGCATACGCCTGTCATTGTAGCCTACGGCGATGCGGACTTGAAGCCGAGTTATCGCGGAAATGCCCCGTTGCGGGTGAAGGTTACACTTCGTTTATTTTGAGTAGCACAATTGTTCTCATTGTTTTACTAGAAATTCAGAAGGTAATTGGGTTTGAAATTGCCGATCATCCTCGTCGATGAATACCTGCCTAGTCAAATTTGCTCCAACTGCGACGACCACACAATTCAATTTCGTGGCAAGAACTTAGGTGCAATCATAGGTAATGCTATTGTCATTATAGTCTACAGCAATGAACTTCACATATTGTAGCACCAAGAAGTTGCGTTTGCGTGGAGACCGTAGGCCGATTCGTTATTGCCTGGATGGGAATGACGCAGTTCTACACAGGACTTCTTTGTGTGCTGAAAGACAGCCACTTGGTACGTATAAGACGAAGTGATAACCAAATTTACAAACTAACACTGCAGTATAGGCGTTACAGACACCAGGAACGAGGTCTATCCGTTGAAGGTCTGTAACAGGAACGACCCAATCCTACATGGAGCCGGCACTAGACAGCCTCTGGTAATCTGACAGTTAATCGGGCCATGTTAACTTACGAAATCTATTCTATACAGGCGTGGAACCAGGATGTAAACGCCGGCCGTAATATACGTCGTGTTTTGACCCGGTATATGGAAAGTGGTATGCGGCAGAACTCGCGCCCGGCAGCCCTTCGACGGCCTGGCCAAAGAACAGAATAGAATAGCATAGCACAGCGGAAGCATACTTGTTTTGTTCAATATCTTACTTTTCCTCTTTGCTTAACCTATATCAAGTATTGGAGCAGAGATGTATTCCTCGTTTACCGAAAGCCATTTTGAGAATTTACATAAGTATCACTTTGATCAAGCAGTGGGGAGAACGGTATTGCACCGAAGAAATACCTTTTTCTAGAATAGCTTGCTTTTGGGGAACACTGACCTACCGCGATATGTAACATTTACCATGATCAACATTCTTATATGGTGGATCATTGGCTGGCATCAATTTTTCTCAGTTCCCACGAAGACATCGAAAAGAATTGCTTCTGCCGGTAAAGTGATGTCAAGATGATCGACTGGGTGTCAGCCAGCAAAAACAAGATGATAGAGACAACTTGATATTTCAGGCTTAAAGTCTGACAGAATAACTGCGTTATGATTGTTTTTGTTTTTACTCGTTGTACTTTAGGAACGATCGATTTACGAACTGGTCCATGTCAGATACATTCAGAGGTTAACAGAAGTTGACAGATAGCATGTGAAAATTCCCACACTTTGGGTCCTCAATTAAAAAAGGGACCAATGCAGAATAAAACAACTTGTTTAAATAAACTTCTTATTTTCTTTCTATTCTTCTTTCTTCAGGTTTTCTTGTCCTTTTGGCTCTTCCCGTCCGAGATATGCCATTGCGTAGCCTTCTTGTAGAGAACGTATCATTTTTGTATCAAATCATAATTAAATACAGCAATTCTTCCAATAGTGTCGACGTGAGACGCTGTGGAGGATGGTCTGATTAAGATGCGCAAACATAGTTAATTGGGGCCTCCACAAGCGGTAGACCTTAACCGGTATCATTTTTGTGCAAGTATCAATTGCATTTGACTGAGCTAGCTCTTATTTACGGTTTTGGTCTGCATAGTCTGTCTTTGGCACATTGTAGTGGCTTTTTGAAGCTAGCAGCGATGGTCAAAATTCATGTCAGCCGAAAGATGTACACGCTGGTTCAGGCCGATTCTACAATACCAACTTCTAAAGTGGCAAGGCAGTAGGGACCTGCCATCCAGCCCATCTGTTTAACACGGATTTGGTTCCGGGACCTTCTTTTTCTTCAACTGCTCAACACAGGGAGGCGTCGAACATTCGGGAGTACTAGGTAAGAAATCGATGCAGTTGATGTGATTGATTGATGTGCTTTGCCAAAAAAAAATTGGTGAATGTTATTACGCTGCTGCGAATAGACGGTCCCAAATGTTTGCCTATATGAATCATATTATATCTGCTTCCATTTACTATGTCAACAGAACAATAAGTTACATGCTTCAATGGCACTAAGTAGCTATTCTTCTTTATTGAGTTTTTCTATTGTGTGATGCATCTGACTCATGCTTACATGGAAACAATTAAGCGTCTATCAACATCAGATTCTGACAGACCTAGTAATGCATATAAGTCAAAATGCATCCAAGCGCTGCTCGCATGATTGAATTTGCGAAGTATCGCATAGGTATTCACGTATTCTAAATGTTCAGTAGGCCAGAAAGCGGATCTGGCCATTTGAGGCGCATGTAGGTAATTGTTAGGGCTTTAATCAACAGCAGGCACAGAAATGCTATGTTACGGCGTATGCGAGACAGCTTTTTTGTTGTGCTTGGCAAAAATAAACTCGATCTATTTATTTCTGTGTAGCCAACCATTTGCTCATCTTTGATGACACATGACGCGAGGTTTTCAACGGCCCAGCAGTAAATATATCCTTGATACTCTGTGTCAATGCTGGTCTGGCGATAATGTCATGCAAACCTAAATTTGATGCATGAATACCAAGCATATAAGTCCCGTGTTTTACATTTATCAAGGTAAGACTGAAGAGCTGGAGACAGTGCTATCTGCTGATTTAATTCTAGAGGCTCCTCAGGAACAGAAAGACCGCTTTTCGCAGCATATTTACGGTGTTCCAGCATCAGTCTACGATATAAGTTTGCCGGTAATTTTTGGACCATTAGACCACGGAAACGTGGATTTTGGTTTTGCTACGGCAAAGGACATTGTATCACGTACTATGACTTGGGCTAACCTACCTGTAGCTTTCCTTCATTCAAAATTGTAACGTTTGGCAAATCGTTCAACAGTCCAGAATATAGTCGATGAAAATGACTCATTTGTACCTCAACAATATTTTTGACTTTGTTGGGATTTTCACCAACAAAGATAGGATAATCACCCACGTAGCTTATCCCAGCGATCTGTTTATACAGCTCCTCCTCCGTAAATTCTTCAGGCAGGGTCAATAAGGCTACTCTGACGGCTTCGGTCAAATTCACTTGGTTGGCTAATCGGACACGAGGATCATCTCTAAGTATCTTGATCTAGCCCAAACATCGTCAGTCCGGAGGAGGAAACCTTCGTATCCCAGATCCTACTGGTTTGTGCATGCGGCCAGATAGATACAACGTGTCCCAGTCAAGTAAGTCTTTACATAACATATCCACAGAGACCACGCCATATTTTATCATCTACTTTACTTATGAGTAACAGATCACTAAATACTGAGACAAAACAAAAAACCAATAAATGTAACTATACCATGCCATCCATTTCAACGTACGGATTAAAATAAATCCCGGCGCCTATCTTCTCTTGAAGCGATGTAATTGCCCGGTTCCCTAACACCTTCAGTGTTGAATAATGATGTGGGTTTTGCTGGATATTTAAAGCATGCCAATGGTCAGGGTGCATAACTCCAAAGACGAAATCTAGCATTGGTTTCTGCATAGCTTGATTTAGCCCATGCAGCTGCACGACATCTCACATAATACCTGGGTCTGATAGCCAGCTTGTTGAAATACGCCACTACCATATGCAAATGCATATCGTATTGGCGCATTAAACTGTGTCAATATGCGTTGTAGTTGCTCTTTCAATTTCTCGTCGATGTTAATGTACTGGTTGGTGCCAAAGTCTGGTGAGTCCGGAATATTGGTTGGATGAAACCGATGCTCACGCAGCCGTGCCAATCGGCGTCGGGTTTCCTCGGAAAACTTAACCTCGCTAGCATATTGTTGATTAGGGATATAGAAGGGTGGTGGATCTCGCTTTCGTTCCGTCTCGGACCGTGACGAGTAGACTCTACAAGCATTGCGTGTGTGCATTACGCCCATAGTTTGCTTTCGCAACGTAAATTATTAGCGGCATGACACATAAAGCTACTCACTTTAAGCAAAGTAGCGACAGACATCGACAGTTGGAAGGAGGAAGTAAAGTTACCCAGAAAAGCGCCGAGTGACCTAAACCAGGAAGTGTGCTTTTACATGCAGAATGTTGTATTTTAGGCTCCGAAGATACGATCTGCTCTTGTCGTGTTACAAGTGCTTGTTTGGATGACTTGCACTTTAGTTTCTGTAAATAAAAAGGTCTGCATCCACATTAAAGATGACAATAAAGCTACCATTCAGCAAGTAACCGCTAGGATTAAAAGTTGCTAGCGAGTGAAATATGATGAGTGAGGTTGGTATTGGTGCTTATATTCTGGACAGTCGACTTCGATCTCTTAGCGTCCTGCTAACTTAAGGATGCTATTCTAAGTGATGATTTTGGGCTCATGCTGCCGTAATTGACTTGCACAATCGTAATACACAAACTGAATAGTATTTGATTGATCTCATAGTGTTTTGCATAGTAAATGTGCATCATCTTCATAACGAACTATCGTTATCAATTTGGTCGAACTTATTGGGTTGTTATTTAGGTTTGCAGCTCTCTAGAATTCAACAGGGAATACAGTATGTACAAAGTATGATGTTTAGGTAAGGTATTGACAATTAGTGAGACATGGGAATAATAATATAATCCAGAATGAGAAACCAAGTGCCAGTTTTTAAGGTAGCATGGAAAAACACCCAAAAAGGTATACCACCTTGGACAATTGGTGATCACACAGCGTGCTTGTCGAAGTTCTTCCATTATCTCAGCGAGGCTAGTCCGTTACCAGACCGAGACTTGTCTTCGCCCAAGGAAAATTCGGCCGCATCGTCCATTGCGCTTTCCTCTTCCATCTGCATCCGCTCCTCCTTATCTTCGCTCCAATCGATTTTACGAATTTCTTCATCGATAAGCTCAGCACTGTCGTCGTAAGGCGACTGAAGCGAAAAAAGGTCCATGGATGAGGCAGAATGTTGCGAACGCGATGACATTGAAGAAGCACTTTCTTTATATGCCCGTTTTAAAAGCTCAATAATAAAGTCATGTGTATGACTTGCCCGTATTGCCTACACAAAGCAAACAAAAAAGGTTATTCATCGAATTACCGTATTTTACTATACCTCTTCGTATTCTTCAATAGCCTTCCTGTAGTTTTGTTGCAAATGATAGATCATACCCATAGTCGCGTGTATGTCGGCACTCTTCGGATTTATCCTAAGAGCAAGTTGGAAACACCGTATAGCATGGTCCAAATCTCTAAGATAACTTCGTTATATAAAACCACTAGGTAAGCAATAATACCTTGTTTTACGATAAGCATGGCCCAAGTTTGTCCACACGCTTCCCCATATTTGACTACTAGGACTTTGTCGATCTCGAGCTGATGCTAATGCTTTTCGATAATAATTCAAGGACTTTTGGTACCTACGAACCAATCTGGTAAGTTTATGTCCATATGCGTTAATCCTGACCGTACTCTCCCATTTTATAGTGATACACCCCAAATTCATTTAATAGAAAAGGATCAGTGGAACACTTCGCCATGCTTTTCACGAGATACTCCTTGGCAAGCTCCATGTTACTCTGTTCCATGTACTGCATGGCAATATACATGTAAGGCAAGTGAGAACTATAATCTATTAGCTGATAGCTCATAGCTAGTGAGAATCTACGTACCCTGGATTCAGCTTGCAGCAACTTAAATACGCGTTAATGGCCTGATCGCAATCTTTTTCAGCTGCTAAAGCATGACCGTATCCTAACCAAGCCGGCTCGAAATTTCGATCAATCGTAGTGGATTGGCTATAACCGTTCGATGAGGAGTCAATAATGCTTCTTTAGCTTGCACACTTACGTGAAGTAACGTCTGGCTTCTTGATGCTTTTTTACGAATAAATAGTACATGCCAACCACGTACCATGACACAGCTTTATCATTTAACCGATCAACTAGTTCTTGGGCGATTTCATACAGTTCCACCTTCCTGCCTAGTTCGTAAAGACAAGCTACGTATGCTGGAATATAGTTTGTGTAAAAAGGATCCCTCCTGTGAATCCTATCTTCCAATCAGCCATTATCCCAGCAGAACAAGCACTTACTCTGTGCAAATGTCGAGACATTGTTCAAACTTGCCCTCCGCAAGGAAAGTTTCAGCCTGACTATGTAACACGTCCAAGCTCCTTCCTGCTTTGTATTCCTCCTCAGCTCTCTTTTGGGCATCCACTATTTCATTTAAATGGGAAAACTACACATCATATCTGTGAATATAAATCTAATAAAAGTCTTTTTTATTTTCAGTTGGCGGTACTTACTCGTTTAAGCTTTAGCATATATAAGGTCCGAAAAAATTCCATATCCTCTCCACAATGTTCTCTGTAGGGTAATGTTGACACAAACGACCACTCTATAAGATTGATAAGCCCATCAATTTCATGCACTGGATACACACAAATACACACACCATCGGCTTCTTCCAACATATTGAATTGTATTAATGCTTCCAGCGCCTAGCAGCCCAAGTCTGAATATATATACATTGCAATATTATAGCTTACATCATAACATTTCACATCGACCATGAGGGCTTCTTTGAAACAATTTTTTGCTTTCTGTACTTCATGAAGCTGCAAATAAGCATGGCCTCGAACATAACACATGGCCGACTCCAGCTATTAAATGAGTTATATCAGTGATTGGTACGCTTCTATTTTAATTCACCTTAATCGTACTATCTGTTGGATGATCTCGTATAAAAGACGAGAAATTGGCATTTGTATTGTTCCGACCTGCAAACGGATTTTCGGGTCCTAGATAATCCAACACATCTCGCCAATTCTCTAATGCAGCCTGCTCTGCGAATAAGTATATATTCTAATGAGAAAAACAAATTAAATTCACTAAACGTACCGCACATATTCCTGCGAGATAGCGGCATTCAACGCTCTTAATCAATGTGTCCTTTTTGTTCAGTAGATCTAACGCTCGCTCGTATTGTTGTGTCTGATAGTACGTTTGCGCTAAAGCGTATACATTCTCAACCTCATCTGTTTCTCTGTTAAGAAAGGACTCCAGACGATGATCAATTACCACTTATAGCCATAGATAAATCCCCGAAGAATGCTGCAGCTTTTGGGAGATGAAGATGATCCGCTTCATCGCGTAGATTGCGCAGTCGCACGTCTCGCAAAGTGTCCAACCCTGCATCACTGAAACGTTGCCGCAATGGACGAGGCGTACGAAAATTGTATTGTGCAGGTGATGGCCAAGAGAGTAGGCCTGGCTCACGCATTATATTCGATCGGTTTGGAGAGGTGGAGCTTCGGTATGGTGAGTACGAGGATTCTGATTGTTGAAAATGCGCAATCGGTGAAAGCGATGCTTCGCGTGGACTAAACGATGCTATATGCCCATGGGAATCAGGAGTACCAGGTGTCTTAGCACCTTTAGTTCGTTGAGTCTGCATTTGCACAGCTGATTTACAGGTTGATCAGCTGCTGTCGTTTCGACACTATCACTTCACATGAAATTTTTCGAGCCGGTTCATTAGTTGTTTCGTGACCGGACTGAATCCTGAGTATACCCGAACCGGACAGCATTGACCTGTTCTCGCGAATCAACGCTTACCCCTTTCTGTTTCATTACCAAATTATTGTCCTAACCTTTATATCCACAAGATAAAAGAAAACAGAAAGCAATGATATTATTGACTTAGAGCCAATGTTCGTCTCAGAGTATGTTCATGCGAGATCTGGTGAGATAGGTTCTTGTTGAACAGCATACTCAAAAAAGTAATATGGGGTTAGAAAGGGAATGTAGACGCATATAAGCAATAACAAGCAATGCTAAACGCCTAACAATCTGTGTATATAGGTGCTATAATATAAAAATATTCTGTGTATTTACTATGAAGGTATTTTGATTACGCATATCTTTCTAAGTCAGTCTTGTCGAGTTAACCTGGGACTGATTACTTGCGCAAGCTTGTTTGAGAGCCTTTAGATCACTGGATAACCTCCGTTTATCCTCAGTGCAGTTAGAATAACGCCTTTCTTTGAACTCCTGCAGCTGTTTTAACGTTCTTCGTATAGAACTGTTCTTGGGTCGGAAGCTGTTTCTCCAAATCCTTTATCTTCCTAAAATAAGTTTCCAGTTCCTGCTGGATAGTTGTCGGAATTGCCTTTGGCTTTGTCACTTTTGACACAGTCTTTGTAGGTGCTTTTTCTTTCTGGCTCCTGCTTTCTTCTTTCTTATGTCGTAGTAGGAGATAGCTTGTCTAATAGTTTCTTGCAGAACGCCTTGCAAATGGATCGTTCCATGATTGCTCACAATAATACGATCGTCAAAATCTAAGCCGTAAGAGCTGCAGATACCTTGTAACTTTTCTGTGTCCAAGAACCATCCCAGGGTCTCCCTCTTCCTGTGTACTGCCATATCAGCCGACGATATCACCTGAATTTCACTGCCATTCAGCGTATACGCGGAACTTCCAATGGTGGTAGTCATCAACTGGTTAAAAAACAGTGGCATCCACTGCTAACGAACGGATCTGTGCAGGGCTAATTACAGGGCATATCTTTATTGTAAAGCCCGCATAACCGGCGACGCGTTGCACAGTGTTGGGCAAGAAGAACAACAGGTAGTTGGGCAAGGACACATGACTGTGCCTCTTTCGGTGGTACAAAAGCGTGTATAGCAGAAAGATTGTAAACAGCATCCACTTCTCGGTTAATTAGACTGTCTTGCCCTTGGTAAGCGTCTTGGATAGAATTCTTTAGTTCTTTGAACTTGATTCTTACAATAATATGACCCATAGCTATCTCTGGTATTCTGATGTAGTGTATAAAGGTAGATTCATAAGCCGTATCCTTTATATACATCTATTGGACTTTTCCAGTGTACAATCTCCGTTAAAAAGGGTTCTTAGTTGATCACCCTTCTTTCAGGGATAAATACCAATCTCAACATGCTTGTCTTGTTTGAGTCTCTGTGTCTTATCCATTATCCATCCCAATACAACACTACCCGCTTCAGCACTCTAATTCGTCTTGCTTATACGTCCGGTGGTTCCCTATCTTCTTTTTCCTCATTCAATCTAGCGTCATCATCGTTATCATCGCTTTCATTTATCCAACAAGAACTCTGTTACTTCGTTCGTAGATAAATCATTCTTCAGCAGCACCAAAAATTGAGGATCATATGAAACGAGCTTAGCTTGCTGCGGTCCAGCTTCAGTCGTCTCTGCAGTCGATTGTGACCAAACGGGCCGGCTTTCAATATGTCGCGGTCAACCCCTCTCTGACTGTTTTGCTCGCAGTTGCCACTTCGTTTTGTCCTTATGGTTAATAGCAGTTTGGCCTTTCCGCTGACATTTCTTTAAGTATCGACTTTCCCGTCGCAACAGCTGTCTTTTTCCGCTTTTTCAACGGGGGTGATTCTTTTTTCTCCTTCCTTTCTTCCACTCGATTGTCGGTCATCTCCTTGTGTTTTGCTTCTCGCCTTGGTGCAAGATGTGCTTGCAGATGAATAAGTATCAATCGATCCAAGAAACGACTATATATACGCCCATGCCATATATTTCGGACGTTCGTAGCTAATTGACCAAGTTTTTCCATTAGTGTTCAACTCAAACCAGCAGGGCAAAAAGAGCCAGGTTGATGCGATGGTAATAAGTTGTTCCACACAGGATGCCTTGCTGCAGAAGTAGCAGTAAGCCTCTGAGTAAACAAGCGTGTATGCAGGAATTGTAAGTGCTCATGGATAAATATCGTATGGAAATCGTTGTTTCCCAACTTATCTAAATTGCGTTGCAAAGGTGCTACAAGTATTGCATTATTATTACAAAGGCCTTGCTCTGAACGTCTTTGCGCGTACTTCGTTAAAAATCAGTCCACTTTTGGATACGAGGAAGTGTGATTCAAGAATATCTCAACTTCGCCAGTTTTCTCGACAATGATGCCTTTGTTTGCAATCTCAAGCATAAGAGCGTTGACAACCGTCATCATATCGACTGCATAGTCCGTTAGTTGTATAGCAGTAGCAGCCATCTTTTCTTGAAAAGTCTGACGATCATCTGCAAGAAAAGTTATCTCTCATGTCTTTTCCCCATCGTCGGACAAGTACGTAGACGTTCGATTTCAGTTTCTTCTGTAGTTTGAGCTTCCTGTCTCTCATGTTCTCTTGTATTTGTTTAAACTTCATTTTCTGGTACCAATCTTTGAGCTTGCCAATTATCTTTTTTTTTATCTTCTTCTGGTAAAAAGAGCGCTAATATACCTTATATCAACGTACTTATATTTCTTGTGTATCTATTTAGCCTGTACGACCTCTATCCCGAACCGTCACTGGTTCTTTAAGTGTTCCTTGCCTCTGCAAAGTATATAATCATCTATGGCTGTTTACGCAGAACTAAACATATTCTTTATTTCTGTCTCACTATAAGGCCAGCCATACGTTGTATCGTCTCAAGTCCTCTGCACTGCTACATCTACCATGGCCAATTCTACGCCATTGCAATCTTTCTTCCACCACGACCCACCTGGCCAAGGTGCGGCGTAGGTCCCCATCCTCACGGGAATATCTTCATGGTAAGTAAAAACATATCCAACATATCATTCCCATTTACTAACCATGAATGATAATTTACGCTACTCGAATAAGTTTTGCGTCCACTGGATGATCAAGTTCACGTAAGTAAAATGTACGTCCCGTATAACTCATTTACTAATGACGCATATTGTCGTATTCATTAGCTCAAACTTGGTCTTTTCCTAGACGCAAAGTTTATTCTAAAGTAGCGCAAAATGTCATCAAATAAACAGTATGTCTTTACTGTGCGCATATTAGAAACGATGATATATCATGTCAGCACAAATATAAGTGTACCTTGTGGAAACAATCCCATTACCGTTTCTTTGCTCTACAATTCAGCCAACAATCATCCTATCGCATCTCCACGCTAACTTAACCTCTTGCTATACCTATTTTTTGTCTCTATTCCTTTACAGCGATAGAACGTCTTATGCAGCAGACGCTTACAGAATAAACTGCTGCATTCGAAGGGTAACGGTATTCCTTGAGTGAAAATTGACTGGTCAACTCAATTAATCGTATTCCATCAGCTATGGCAAGGCTTTATCCAAACAAGCAGCATAGAGTGACAGCTCACTGGTGAAGGGATATGAATTCGTGACTTTCCGCTGTGAGAAGACAAACTCATCGTCTTTCATGCCAACGCAGGCTATTCATCGCGATGCGGATACCGCTCGGTCAACTGACGTAAAGCTGTTGAAACGTACCGCGAAATCGAAGCCGACTGTAAAGGTTTCAGATGCATCATCTCCTGGTAATGCCAATGCAAGAGGAATATGTGAAAGTACTGATTTGCTTGAAAAGAGCAAATAATTCGATCATCGTGGAAATTCCTTTACATTTTCCACTTCATCTCATTATTTCGCAGCTACCTACAGTTGCCTGAAATAACCATTGACAATTTGGAAGCTGCATTACTGAAGCAAAAACTTCCAAAAGGCAGCTCATTGACTGAATCTGGGACGTTTTCAGACGAATTACAAACACCTCTAACTGTGAGGCAAATCGTGTTGAAGTTACTTCCCTGTGTCCTCAATTTCGAGAGTAAAGAAGACGTGAAGTATGTCATCACATACAAATGGTATTGGATTGTTAAAGCATTTTCATAGCGAAGACAACTGCAATCAATATCTCGCGCAGTTTTTAAGGGAATACTCATCGCATTTGGCTGTCCATTGTGAGGAACGTACAGATTTCGCTAGTCTAGATGTGCATATGCAAGTAGAAATCCTCAAGACTTTGGTGGATGGTGTTCTTGACGCCAATGATGATGCACTGCGCCCCTGGAAATCTCAAGTTCCTGCAGCAGAAATGGTTTGCCATTGTTGTCCCATTGGGAAACCCGATTAATATCTCTTGCAGAGACTTCAATCGCTAGGTGAAGATAGCGAAGGCTGGACATATTGGTGTTTTGGAGGTTGGTCTGGTCTTTGTAACCTTAATATCTTAACTAGCTTGCAATGTAGAAACCAGATTGTACCGAGAAATTCCGATACCACTAGGCAGGAGAGGCGTTACGATGCTTGAAAGAACAAGTTACACGTTTGAATTGGTATACTATGCAATAATTAGCATTCTATAATTGCTTATTCAACTTAGGTCTGCGCAACGATTGAAGATTGGTATAAATGGATGGCTAAATTTTCCACGTCTTCACGGAAGCCAGCAGAAAGAGAACTTGCAATGCAGCTTCAGCAGATAGGATCAATGGCAGTGCGAAGCTTACAAGCTCAGCAAGCTGCAAAGGCCCGAAGGGAAGCAAAACTTAAAAGAATGAAGGAAATAGAAGTGACACCTCGGAAAAGAAGTAAGCGATTAGAGAAAAAGGTAAACATAATTTTTCACTACCACAGATGTTCATATATAGCTAATTTTTCTTTCAGTACGATAAAGAGCTTGAAGTTCGTAAAATGGAAGAAATTCAGCGTCAACACGAAGAGCTGGAAGCGATTCAACGGCGGCATGAGAAAGAAAAGAAGGAAAAATTAAAAGAGCAAGAACAAGAGCAAATAGCTCTGGCGGTAAGCCCTGACTTATAAATAGCAACCACACTTCGTCACTCACTTCAGTTGCAGGAAAGGAACCTAAAAACCCAAGTGTATCAAATAGTAGATGACCTTAGAACAGAATATATGCGCAAGCATTGTGTACAGAACGGACGACGGTCGCGGGTTACAGAAAATGAGAAACTCGCTTTCTTTACTGATTTAAACGAGAAATTATCAAGATCTGCTGGGGAAAAAGATCGCATTAAGAAAATGCGAGGATGGGTTTCTTTGCTTTCATCCGCAAACTCGGTGAAAGTAGCACACGGAAGTCGACAGGCTAAGTCGTTAATGGATAAGTTGGTATTTCAGGGAAATGGATGTTCAAAAGGTAAGCTCTGGACATAGTCAGCATTACCATGACTCAAGCATCATGAAGACATAGATGATCCTCTTTTGCAAAATATTTTGCGAGTGTTTATAGCAACCATCCGTTCGGTGAAAGCAGCAAAGTCTTTCTGTGAATTGGAGCATATGACCAGAGAGGACATGAAACACTATTATGAAGTTGTGCCCGAACCAATGGATATTCAAACAATCTACAAAAAGTTGATGTTGAATGGCTATTGTCGTTTAAAACATCGTCAAGGTTTCGAGCAGTTCCTCTATGATTTAAACCTTATATTCACGAATTGTTATATGTATTATTCTGAGGATAGCAAAGAGTATCAAGATGCCCAGACGTTAGAGAGCTATGTGTATAATTTATCTATCTCTGCCTTTGGCGATGGCTCAAGCTAAAGATATGATGGCAAGGATGTTACTCCCACTATTGACATCAAAATACACTTTATAAACGCAGTCAGTGCTAAAGACAAATAGTTCTATTTTACTAGACTGATGGGTGATAACGTGGCTTGTTCAAGATGAGCTATTTGCCATCTTCGCACTACCCGTAAAGTTATGTTTACGTTGTGATTGCTGGAAGGTGTAAAAACTTTACCTTCCTCGGATAGAAGACAACTACAAGTTCTGTCAATAATTTAGTAGCTAACGGGTTCTTTGCGGCGGCATGTTGCAAATTGTTTCCGCGTGGATGATAATAGTATCAACGTCCCAGTGTATGCAATACAGAGAGTAGCTTATGCACCTAGATTTCGTGTCGTGTATCCAGACTCGCCAAAGGGGCATTCAGCATGGATGCAGTATAACGCATCAAAAAAGAACAATCCTTTTTACTTCTTCGCGCAATGGTTGGCTCTCTTTTTGTCGTCAGTAAACTTGATTGCTTGATTCTGCAACCAACCCTTCAGGTTTCATCATCCCTCACTACGTAAAGTGGTTTCAGATGTACTATGCTTTGCATAACGAGATTTGCCCTGTTGGGAACCAGGATAGCTCAATAAGAACTGACGGAAATCAGAAGCAACCCGTGTTTTCCGCTGAGCTTGTTCGTAACTCTTGATATGGCTGTCGATTGCTGTTGTTTTCCAACGCAGAGTATCATTTACGAAGCCCTATATTTATGTGCAAGTTAACTACAAACTACATAAAAGCGTTTTCAATATTTTCTTTAATCCTTTCTAAGCATAATTATCAGGTTCTGAATATCCCTTTTCTTCTATTTCATGGTGTTTCTTGCCAATACATAGCGTATATTTGTGCTGCTGAATATAAATTTCCCATCTATCAGATAATGAATAACCTATACCTTCGGTTTAAGATGGGTAATGGTTTGAAGGTTATTTTCTCTAACTTCAGCTCGAAAATACTGTCATCTTATCATACATCATCTATTTAAACGAAGGATAATGCTCTCGTATATCATCTGTATGGTGGGCTATTGATTCGTGGGAAAACTTATTCTTTTGTCTTGTTACTGTCATATTGTCATTGAGTAGACATTCATCGATTTCCTACCAATGACTGTGATTAATTGGTTTACCATATAATGGCATAGCTGAATTCTCCCCTTCCCTGATTATTGTAGACCTACCTCGCCCTCTACCTTTTCTCTTCTCCACTAATAAGAGGACTTTTATTTCTCGCTTCTGCAAGATCAAATGTGCTTAATAGACAGCGCTTAACTTCTTGATACAAGTTCAATTTCACCTCAACTATGACAGAGTTGTATCAAATTAAATAAGTCAGGATAGCCAGAACAAATCATATGTTCAAGTGTGTTAGACAAAGGGGAACATCAACAAAGACAGGTGGATAGGGCACTGATGCAATCCTGATCCTGGATTCTGTTTGGCTCCATGCGTGGGAACTGTGTGTGAAAACTCCGCAAGTTCAGAGTTTTCCCGTCGTTTGTTTTTTATATGATAGCTTTCTTTTCAAGCCTTCTTTCCTTCGATTCTGATACTGCACAACTAACATAAGGACGGCTTGCTATGCTACCTGAAGATCAGAAACGCTCCCCCATTTCCACACCAATTTTTTCTCAGTCTCATGCTAGCGATGTCATTTACGATAATGCCGCCGTGGAGCATCAGCTCAATGCCGATCGCAATGACATGTTGGCACCAGGTACAGAACATAACAGCGTTCCTTATCGTACCTCCCTGTGCTTATAATCCCAATGCTTTGGATAGATATCTCGCGTGTCCTTGTGATCTACACAGGTGGGACAATTGGCATGAAACATACACCACAACACGGATACATTCCCGTAAGACTTTAGTACCATTCTGCCTTATCGAAGGAGACTAATGCTAGTCACAGCTCCCGAACTATCTCGCCCAATCCCTTTCAAAGGTTGAAAGATTCCATGACTCGCGCAGTGGACAAGGCTTGAATGGGCTATCTCGTAGCTCATCAAGCGATAGCCTTGACAGTTTGCAGTACGAACCGAAAGAAACCCCGGCCAAATTTGGAAGTATCACGAACACTGTCCGTATAACCGATTACGAAAAGGAAACGGCTATTGTTCAGCTCCCGAGTTTGATCACACCTGTCAGTTTATACGGGAAGAGGATCAGGTGAGATCCGATAAGGTTTTTGCATCACCTAAAAGGCGATTAAACTTTCTAGATACTCGATCCTTGAATACGAGCCACTCTTGGATTCGTGTAACATGACCATGTCAGGTATTACTTGCATTTCATGTCCCGAACTGCTAAAATAGCTCAACCTTAACAGACTGGGTCAGGATCGCTAAGGACATTGAAGCCAATTACCAATACTTTGATGCATTTATTGTCCTTCACGGTACTGATACAATGGCCTACACTGCAAGCGCCCTCAGTTTCATGTTGGAGGAGTTAGGGTAGGATTTTCCCTGCGATCATAAACAGGATCTGATTTACGCAACGCCATTTAGAAAAACGGTTATCATTACAGGGTCACAGGTACCACTGACGGAGGTTCGCAATGACGCTGTGGAGAATCTTCTTGGAGCATTAACAATCGCTGGTCACTTCGTCATTCCGGAAGTGTGCCTGTATTTCGGCCAAAAACTTTTCCGAGGAAATAGGACTAGCAAGATCAGCGCTGTAGATTTTGATGCGTTTGATTCTCCGAATTTGCCTTCTTTAGTTGACGTTGGTATCAATATAGGTAATGAAGAATATCTTAGCTAATTCATGCATGGATTAACTGAATTCTAGACGTGAAGTGGCCCCTTGTACTTCGGCCAACTCATATTGCCAAATTCCAAGCTCATAAGACGCTTAGTCCAAACGTTGCCTCTCTACGTCTCTTTCCCGGTATCAGTGAAACCACTGTACGTACGTTCCTTGCCCAACCTATCCAGGGCGTGGTTCTTGAAACATACGGAGCTGGTAATGCCCCGGCCAGGCCAGAATTATTAGCTGCTTTAAAGGAAGCGAGCGATCGTGGTGTTGTCATTGTTAACTGCACTCAATGCCGCAAAGGTCTGGTCACGGATGTATACGCTACCGGAAAGCAACTAGCAAAAGTCGGCGTTGTCGCGGGCGCAGACATGACTCCAGAATGCGCTTTGACAAAATTGTCTTATTTACTCGGAAAGCTGCCCTCAAATCCCGAAAAGGTCCGGCGCATGATGGTAAAGAACCTACGTGGTGAGCTTACAGTACAATCGCTACGACAACGATTTAGCGCATCAGCGAACCGAAGCCATTTCTTGGTAGATGTGATTATGAACTTTTCAGCACGTGGAAAGTTAGCTGCCAGAACAGAACTTGAAGACTTGAACTTAACGGATTTGACTATGTCGCTTGAAGATCAGTTAATAGCCGAAAAGGCGCTGGCGCCGGTCTTATTATGTTCTGCTGCTGGATCGAACGATATAGAAGGGTTACGGTTACTACAGGACAACATGGGAGATTCACTTAATGTGAATTGCATTGACTACGACGGTCGAAGTCCTTTGCATATTGCTTGCCGAGACGGTCATATTGAAGTCGTCGAATTTTTACTGCTTCATGGCGCCGCGGTTCACGTACGTGACAGATCCAGACATACGCCCTTGTTCGATGCGATCGTTGCAAAGCGTTTGGTGGTTGTACAGATGCTGCGAGCTGCTGGGGCGCATCTTGCAGAAGGAGAAATTGATGATTTTGGACCAGTATGGCTCAAAGCTGTCCGTGACGGTGATATTAAACTCATAAAGCTGGCATTCGAAGCTGGATGGGATGTTAACTGGGCGGAACCTAGCGAAGGGCGACGTGCTGTTGATGTGGCTGTATGCGAAGGTCGATTGGCAACACTAAAAGTTTTACTCGGTCAACCAGGTCTGGATCTTCGATTGACGGACCGTTGGGGCTTCTCTATCATGGATAAGTTAGAGTGGATTAAACGAAAGGTCGAAGCATCAGAAGAAAAGGATCGCCTTAATCCATTGTCGACAAACGTTAAAGAAATAGAAATTTTGTTGAAAGATAGGTTTGATAAGAACACTTAGAACCTTAGTTAATGTATTGAGATACGTGCATACGATAAAATATGTAAATTACTGGAATAGCTACATGGTATCCATGAGGGACTCCATCTGGGTGGTAGTAGGAGGATCACACAGGTACGATCGTACTTGTGTTTACGGCGGAAAGCTTCAGGATTACGCATGGGCTCGGTTTCTTGTCACACCAAGAGCAAATCTGAATGGTTAAATGTTCATCTACAAAAATTACCAGACATTTTCTGAACAGAAACCTGTGAAAATACTACAAAAATCAGGACATGGATTAATCGACTCAGAAAAGAAAAAAAAATGAGTAAAGACGCAATCTTTTCAGGCACTGGGGGGCGTGAGCTTTCATGGTTGGTTTAAAGTCCGCATCTCCATAAGCTACTATGACTCGCCGCTTATTAGCTTGGTACTTAACCTTTCTTTGCTGTTGCCTTCTATTTTTCTTGTTGATTTTATGCGTCGTCGATATATCTCTCTGTTAGGATCTAAACTTAGTACATATAACTAATAGCCGTCTTACCGATCCTCTTCCTCGAAAAATACGATCTGTCAGTCGATCAAGGATGATGTTTGTAGCTCGAAATAATAACATCCTGTTTTCACCGGTGTTTATAATAACTTTTCAAATCATACCATCTGTAAACAAGGTAATGACGCAATATGCCTTAAAAGTTGTACAGTGCCTACCCGCTAATGTCAATCTCCGTTAATGTCAATCCTCGCCTATTTTCAATCATTTTGAGATTCCCGAAAAAGAGGTTTCTATGCTAATTCAAGCCATTGCATCTCCCCGTTATTGTGACCCCCCGCCTTTTTTCAATCGATAGGCTCTAACCAAGTCATTGACATTAGCGGGGAAGCACTGTATCTTACTTGTCATGAACTTCACTAAGTGTCTTCAGATATTAATGAAAACCTTGAACACTCACAGTTTTCGGTGATGTTTTATTTAACTTGTCATAAACCTGTGTCTGCATACCGGCTTTCTGACGATTCTCTAATTTCATCTGTTTACGCCATGTAAACATTGAACCAGATCTAGATAGTTGAATTACTTCTACAGTGCTTGCCCGCTAATGTCAATGACTTGATTAGAGCCTATCGATTGAAAAAAGGCGGGGGGTCACAATAACGGGGAGATGCAATGGCTTGAATTAGCATAGAAACCTCTTTTTCGGGAATCTCAAAATGATTGGAAATAGGCGAGGATTGACATTAACGAAGATTGACATTAGCGGGGAGGCATTGTATTATCGTCATCCTTTGCGTATTTCGGATTTGATTTTACTGGTACTCCTTGTTTGATACAGAGAGTGTATATGCTTTTCTATACGACTTATCTTGCAGGCCGTCTGCCGTGTCAACCGTACTAACTACATCCCGAATGCCTGGTTTCTGCACGTAAGAAGGACACAACTTCATAAGTAGGACTCTTTATCTCACCAGGGTCAATTCCTATGACTTTTGTAGTCGTGGGATCCCCAATCAAAGTTGGTTTCTTCCGTTGATGATAAATGCCGCAATCCTGTTGGCTCAGATCTCGTTCTTTTTTCGATCGGTTGAAGTCTCGTTTCGTGCCTGGTATTTTTCGAAGAAAAATCAGTTAGTCAGCCTAATTGTATTTGGGAAGACTCTTAGCAAAGCCGGCACGCTCAAATAACATGGAAGCGGATGCTCTATCAGTTTCTGAATAGTAGTGAAAAGCTATGGGTTTGTCGGCTATTGATAACACCCAGACAGGCTAGGGTAGTTGCCAATATGAAAGTATCTATCTTTCTATATAAGGAGAACACCTACATTTTTCTGAGCTGTTGTTCTTTTTCGCCTCTCTTTGATTTGGCTACAATCTGTCGGGGTCAAATATAGATTGCCAGAGATGTTCTCTACATCCAACATCTCTACGATTACTATGATATGCTTCTTTAGAGATCAAACGCCGGCTATGGCTCTATTATCATTAGATGAGTGTCATCACCGAAGCAACTTTATCCTATTGCTATGCCATAGCGACTACGAATCCTTCCGATCAACTCTTAAGGTACAGCTTTTCCTTTGTCGTGACAATCGGTGAGGAATCCCCAAAGCACAGATGCCGTCATTGGCATATGTACAACTTGATAGCTTGCCAAAGTCATGATCGACCAACGTTTTGCCTCCGGGGCTTCTGCATCCCGACCAAAAAAGAAGGAAAGCTCAATATACTGTTGTGAGGTCTCGATTGGCACGGATATATCGTCGTCGTTCTGAATCGTTAGGATTCCGTCATAAACTTCTTGCTTATCTTTTTCATCCTGTGCTTCAGTATTTTTATCCATCGGCAGTTCCTGTTCTTCAAGTTGGTGCAGGGTACGATAAGCTCAGGTACTTTTTCAAATGTCTACTATATATCAGAAAATACTCAATACATACAAATCCTTGCAGTAACCTATAACGTTTACTCGTACATGGCTTTTGCTTCTTTTTCATGGGAAGGGTGCCAGATATTTCCAGTCCAGTTCTTCTACTGGCTTTTCTTTTTGTAGAAAAACTCTGCCATTTTATTAGCTAAAATAGTGTCCATGTTAAAGTAGGAGAGTACTCATGAGATGGCACTTTTAGAGCATTCCCACGAGTGGCTGGACCATTACATTCATTCTTGAAAGAAAAAGTCTTCCATACATAGATTAAGTACGTTTTGGTATTATTGACTATATGTTGTTTCGCATCTACAGAATAGTGATGTCAGTCAATCAATAAGTCCGTTTTACTACTTGTCAGAGACATACTGGCAATAATTTTGGGAGCATATATGGATGCCAGTTCTTTGGTCATGGCTGTCAAATTTGGAGGGATGTGGTGAACTATTTGGCATGTTAAACGTGTGGTGCACGGCAAATTTTTGGGGTACCTGTGCAACGAACGAAGTATTTGTTATATGTCTTAACCAGGTCTTTTTCCCATTGCTTCCAGTCACCTCTTGATTATGTCGCTTAAGTGCTTGTTCGAAGTTTAAATTGTTGCATTTACCTCTTTCTCTTCCTTGGAGCCAGCTGACACGAGTTAATAGGCCCGAAGCCATAAACTTACACTCTCAAGGGGAGGGAAGGGGAAAGTCTCGGGATCGGCAAGTTCCGCTAACCCGCGGACATGGAGATTGACTAACTTCATGGCATCACGACGAAGTAGCTGGTGTTTTTTTGCTTTTTCACGGAAATCTTGTCAAACAGGATATCAGCTTGTGCTAGCATATGTGAACAATACACATACTCTCATATACTTGTATTCGGGCTTGAGGATATTGGCAGCTTTGTCTTATGACTCGTCCCACTTTTCGGACAAGCACCCTTCGTCAACAGCGACTTTTTCTTACTTGATCTTCTTCTTTTTTACGGGTGCATGCTCTTCTGGGGATTCCATACAAAAAATTATGACAGTATCTCTGGCAGTTGTTAAGAATGGAGTACGCATAAAGAGAAATTAAAAAAGAAGGAAATTTAAGAGAGGAAGGAAGGAAGAGGAAGAGGAAAGAGGAAGAACAGAAAGCGCGGGAGTGATTGTTTGAAACTTCTTCAGGTGACTTGATGAAATCGGCCTTCTCTGCTGAAAGACTCTTTTCGGCAATAGTCTCACTCAAATGATCAGGATCTCGACTTAATTAATTCATCGACAAAGACTCATTACAAAATCGATATACATCATAGTTCAGGAAGTTTTATCAGCTTATTCATAATATCTGAACGATACACCCTCGAGTCTCTCCAAGCGTCTTACCAAGGAAGGAAAGATGTGAAGTGTTGTCAAATGTTGTTTATGTTGTCTGTTTCATGATGCTGCGCTGATTGCCACATAGCCCATAGATCCTATCTATGTCCATGAGCAAATGGATACACTGAGCAAAACATGCAATAAACAGATAAAATATCCATTGCTTCTTGTTCGCGTTACACTAGCTGACCTCTGAATAGCTTTGCATAATGAAGGTAAACGGGTTTGTATAACTTGCTAATTATTAATTATCTTTTGAGCATGAAGTGCACCATGAACTGTTATGATATGACAGATGCTATGAAATACGCACACTCTATTTGCGTCGTGTCATCGGAGCACGGGCATTTTAAACAACGTCCGTTAATTTAACGCTGTTCTTTAGGAGAGATTGGGCTGCTTCGGCTGCAATCTGACAGATGGCCTGTTCCCTACCGGAAGCCTAATCTCTGAAAAGCTTCTTCTCTTTAGTGACGTTCATTTGCCAGAGCGTGTTGTACAGTACCCGACGTTTCTTTCTGTTATTGGCACATGATGAATTCTCTTATATTGACATTTCATTATCCTGCTTTCAGGCGGTTGGATTGGCCTTTACTATAAGTAACCGTCTTAGTAGGCGTATTGTCCACACAATGATATTAACGAGAGGAGTTGAAAACATACAAAGTCCGGAAACCCGTAAGGCGTTTCTTTTATTCATCTTTTGATAACTCTTCCAATAACCAAGTTATTTATTGTGAACGTCAAAGACCGAAGGACGATAAAAGCTGCTTTGACTTAAACAAGCATATCAGATGCCATCATATCGCTGGCTTACCTTATGCTAAAAAAGGATCTGTGCATACGAGCATAGAGCGGGGGGATGCGAACGGTCTCTCAAGTATTAACACACAAAACAATGAGGGAAATACGTAGGACGCCCTGTAGAAGACACGAAATGCGCCCTGAAAATCGCCCACGAAAATCAACACTAATGCGTTCGAAATTGACAATGTTTGTAGCGAAGTCTAGCAAAATTTTTTCAGAGATTGTTCGATGAAAATAAACATGCCGTCCAGCTATGCATTGACATCTATTGGTTATCGTCCTGCTTCAGATCGTTTTATATAATCGAACAATTGTTTTAGGGGAAGAACAATAAGAATTATTGATAGCAAAGGTAGAGATCAGCAAAGAAATATAGATAGCGATTGAGATTAAGATATTGGAAGAATATATGATATGTTTATTCAATGCTTCCTAGTTAATTATTAGAAGTCTGGGTGCGCCGGGACGTGACGTACGGCTTTTGCGAGAGGAAAGTAATGACGTATATTGTGCGGATTGCTTTTGCAAACACACTCGACAACACGGTGATGTGACGTCTCTGGTGCGGGTTATTGTGTCCCCGATAGGTGACCTCGCAACCAAGTCATTTCCCCCCTTTCTCTTGATTATTCTTTTTGGCTGAACAGATGCAAAGCGATAACGTTCCCAATGCAAGTTGGCGCGATGAAATGACTGTTCAAGACAGGGCTCGTTTTGTCGCTCAGCTGTCAGTTGACATGCCCCCATGAATCCGGATCGATTACTGACGTAATAAAATAGTACTCAAGCTCTCCGGCATTTGTCGACAACGACATCAGATCATGATATCCTTACTGCTGCGCGTAACTTTGAAGCTACACTCTACCAAAAAAGCACGAATAAAGTAAATAATATCTCAGAAAATTGGTATCCTTACTTCTTTTGTAGAATCAATACATTTTAGCATATGCGCGGAAGATCCATCAGATCAAACTGCAGCTTCAGACCCAAAATCAAACGTTATCCCAATCTCAGATGCCTGCTAATACTATGCCAAACTTGAACATGACTAATGCGAATCAAGCGGCTGCGTTATCGATGTCACCGCAGCAACTGCAGATGATCATGAATCGACAACTGGTTCTTCAACAGCAGCAGCAAGCAGCACAACAACAACAGCAACAGCAGTCGCAGCAACAACAGCAAGCACAGCAGCCGCAAGCACAGCAAGCACAACAATCACAGCAGCCGCAGACGCAATTACAACCACAACATCAGGCGCAAACAGCACAATCACAACAGCAGCAGCAACAACCTCAGTATCAACAGTATCAACAGTATCAACAACAATCGCAGCCACAGGCCCAGGCTCAGGCTCAGGCTCAGGCTCAGGCTCAGGCTCAGGCACAACTTCAAATCCAAATGCAAACACCACCGCAAATGCAACCCCAAACCATGTCTCAAGTCCAAGCCCAAGTTCCACAATCGCAGCCACAGCCACAGCCTCAATCACAGTTACAACATCCAACATTGCAACATCCGCCTCAGTTGCAACAGCAACTTCATCTTCAACATCCTCAACAGTCACCCCAGCCTCCACAACTTCAGCATCCTCAACAATCACAACAAGCACAACAGCCTCAACCATCCCAAGCATCTCATCAACCGCAACAATCACAACAAACACAGCAACTTCAACAGAACATACAGCAACAAGGAGGCTTGCAAGGTTTCTTGCAACAGAATCATGCACCTGCCATGGCTTCAACGGCTTCTCCAGCTCAGCCCGCTCCATCCCCCAGTACTAACGGTAACAATCTGAAACTGCCGACGTTTCAACAGCGTACCAATGCAGCTGAAATTGTTCGGCAATTGGATGACACTATTCGAAACAACAGAGGTTAATAAGTTGTTCTGCTGGAGTTACGGTGCGCTGATGCATATATTTAGTGACACGGCCTGCAATTGAAAGCTTCTCCGAGCAGGAAAAGAACGCCATTAGAGAGCTTATGACGCAAATGCAACCTATGTACGACAAGATAGACAATTTACTGCCCATCTTTCTAGCGTTGACTTCTAATACGGAGGCAACGAGACGGTTGATGCTGATGAAGTACTTGTTCCAGGATCAGCTGAAAATGCTTCAGCAGAACCGGTTTATTATCAGCTTGAAAGACCTACAGCAAATCAGACAGCAGTTTACTGGCTATGTCACATACGTACGGAATACGGTCGCCATGTTGACCCAACAGCAGCAACAGCAACAGCAACTACAACAACAAAAGTTGCAACAACAACAACAACAACAGCAGCAGCAACAGCAACAGCAACAGCAACAACAGCAGCAACAACAGCAGCAGTCGCAGTCGCAGTCGCAGTCGCCCCAACAGTTATCACAACCGCCACAAGCGCCGAAACAAGTGCAGCCGGTGCAACAAACGCAGCCACAGCAGCTACAGCAGCTACAGCCACAGCAACAGGCGCAACATGTACAGCAGCAACAAGTACAGGCACAACCTTCTCAAATACAGCAGCAGCAAGCGTCGACTCAGCAGGCTCAGCCGACACAGGTACAAACACAGCAAGCGCAGCAGTTACAGGCACAGCAACAGGTGCATCGGCAAGCACAACAGTTGCAAATACCGCAATCTCAACAAATGCAGCAGCCACAGACGGTTGTGACTCCAGTAAAGACTCCAGAAACGCAGCCGCAATCGCATACTCCACCGAGTATTGCATCACCGCAACAGAGTGCTTCCGTTGGGTTAAAACGCGGTAGTATCGATCTGAAGCTTCCTCCATCGAAAAAGCGCACACCAACACAACAAACACCCCCAAATGCTCAATCGCCAATCATGAACAAGGGGCAGCAGCAGCCTCTAACTAGCGAAGCGAGCTTAACCGAAACTGGCACCAATAATCAACCCAGCATTTCTTTACAGCAAAAACAAGTATGGCTGCAGACCGTCCAACAGACGGCTATTGCAAGCGGTATACCACCGCAAATTGTCAGTCTGCTTCCTCCAATAGCCCTACAGTATAATTTTTATTTGCAACAAGCTGCGCAAAATAAGATAACTCTGACTCCCGAGAAACAGCAACTGTACAAAGAAACACTGAATGAACGAATTGAAGAAGCAAGAGAAATTCTGAGGAAGCAAGCAGGGGAGAGTCAAATATCTGCCCAAAATCATAGTCAGACGCCAGTTCCAGCCTCTTCTGTTGCTACAAAAGTTGATACGGCACCAACATCTGTACATCCATCGACGACATCGCTGCGACCTGGTCTCGGTCTTGACGACAAAGTCACCAATCCCACGACGTATGCTAGGGATGTTTTGAAAGATGTTGACTCGATTTTAGCCCTTTCTTATAAAGGCGATACCAAGGAAGAAGGTTTTGAAAATTCGTATGCTGCGTTATTCAAGGGAGATATCTTTACTGAGTCAACGGACGAAGATATGATCAATAGTTGGTACGAAGTTGGAATGGACACCGATACCCCTGATATCCAGGACGTGATAACCGGATTTAGTTACGACGCGGATGGATTTATTGATATCAGAGACCCCAACGTCTTGGACAATCGACGTCAAATTTGGGAAGCACTCAAATCTAAGTAAGCCTCGTTTTGTATAATTAGTGAATAAAACAACATCGCCTATGGCAAGGCAAAGGCGGCACCATTTTACAAGTATAACAATATTGAATCGTATCGAGCGTTTAGTAAGATGTTGGCTACATAAACTAATCTGATGGATATCACTCCCTATCCGGCTGCAATTATAGATTATGTTTTCTACAAGTTGAAGCGGTTATAACTCTAAGTAGCTTTATGAACCAGTCGCTAAACATATTGTCGAAATATATCGCCAATTGCCCGAAGGATTATAGCACATTATTTGCTTTTGACAGTACAAACGGAAAAGCAGGTAGAATGACGTCCTGCAGCTATTCAAGCATTGAAAGTGAAGCAGAAAATACCTCATGTGCAATGTGAGCGACTTGTCTGTAAAGGTTTCTGAACGCGCAAAAGTTTAAAGGTGCATAGCCTTAACCTTGAATATGCGTATTCCATACTTAGTTCTCAGGACAGGTAAGAATAACAGATGTTGTGATTGACATGAGACGAGAAAGATAGGCCATTCATACTGTTTATTTCCAAAAATTAAAGTCGCATCTAGCAAATTCACTTGGCGTATTTTTTAAACTGGACTTGACGCTAACAAATCATATTAATTGTCATGTTATAAGAGCTCAGATTGATCAATTCTACATAAATGTCAGAAAAATGATGACCCCATACTCCTCTCCCTGCCAAACGAATGCCAGATGCATATGTAAATTTCAATTCGGAATTATTTTTGGGAATACAGTGTATCGATGGGACGTTCAAGAATCTTAGGACTAGATTGATACAACTGAAACCTAGACACTGCAGTATTGAAATACAGATTATACCGACAAGTAACATTGAAGATTTAGGATTGTAGTGTGTAAGTACTTCTCCACAGACAACAACAGCCGAACCTTGGCATTCTCAGATGAGATCAGTAAGCGTCGTTTTGAAAAGAAATGCAGAGATAGATCTTCGAGCATGGGGCTCAGAAGCTCGTTCAATTCGTAAGGCATAGTTACAAAAATAAAAAGATGGTTGTTAGTAGAAATTGTATGCATGCACCCTTTGCAGAAGATTGACTGAAATGACCCCCTTTTCCATCGGTATAACCAGGGCTATCACTTCCAAAATTAGCTACTGCGTAAAAACGATCAAAGTGATACGCAGCATGAGGATAAGCCCTTGACAAAAAGACATGCAAGCTCCGTTTTTCTACTATCCATTCTATGATAGAACTTTATGTGAATTGGTCCTTTGTACCGGATAAGCGAATTTTTAGGGAACTGATCCAGCAGATCTGCTTTGCTGTATCTCAAATAATCAGTTATCCATCGTCTCCTAAGTTGTGTAAACCGTGAACAAAGTCGCACGAGGTAGTAGATCATGGGTCCTGAAAAGCTGCATGTCAATAGTGCAGATCAAGTTCATATACTCAGATACTTCACAATAAGAATTTCCTTGGTAGGAATCAGCCTGAGGAGACCTGCTTTCCACACATCTCCTAAAAAAAGGAACGGAAAGGTGTATTTATGTATCCTCTCTCCCCTGGAGAATTATTTTTTTTTTCTTTTCTTCTCGTTTCCGTGACATGATCCTCACCCCCGTTTGGCTATTGCTTACTTGTCTTTGTGTTCAGGGTGCACCTGTCCACAAGCGCGGTGCGGCAACAGATGTTCTGGCTGCAGTGAAAGGAACCCTTTTCTTCGGTTTAGCAACCTATTACGACGTGGGACCAGGGTCTTGTGGACATACGAATACGAACGACGAGTTGGTAGTAGCAGTCAATCGACCGCAAATGAATAATGGTGAAGAAAGAATTAACGACGGAGTGGCATTCGGTGATACTGACGTTTCTTAATAGGAATTAATCCTAATAGCAATCCGCGATGCCATCAGAAAGTGCATGTTAAAGGCACGCATGGGTCGACGGTTGCTCGAGTAGTCGATACATGCCCGGCCTGTCCACGTGGTAAGAGAGGCATAGTGATGATGATGATGGATAAATATTATTAGATATTGGCTATGTAAACATGATTTTAACCTTTTCTTTATTTAATTCATGACAGGTAATCTTGATATGTCTCCCAAAGGTATTTTAAGAATAAGAGAGTAGGAAGGGAGTGAGGGGTGTTACGGATTAGCTAACAAAAAGCAATGTCAAATGTTTATTACCTTGAAGCCTTCAAAATAGTATGTGGCAAGTTGGATCAAGGAACGTGCAAGATTCGTTGGAAATTTATATGATCCGCTTTTATCTTGGCTTCATGATCATCCCAAAAAGTGAGACACACACAACTATTCTATTGTTTCCCCTTAGAAGAACAACGGATACACAGTGCGTGTCACTGTCTATTTCTTTCTTTCTCTCTCTTTGAATGTCGTTTCTGCTCTTTTACCCCTTCCGCCCCTCATTTTTTTTCCTTTCTACTTGTTTTACGTATATCATTGTTGCAAAATCCTTTTCTTCTTCTTCTTCTTTCGATGTATCTCTGATCTTTTTCCTTCCTTTCTTCATGTCATGCCTAGGAAGCATTCTTCCTTGATTGACCGTGTTTTCAATAAAAAAGAAGCGGCAAGTCCTGCATGCAAACAGCCTATGTTTTTATTTCTATTTCCGCGTACGAATGCAGTCGTTCCCCAAATACCAACCGAATCGCCTTCTCCGTCCTCCTCACGGGTGTATGAAGCCACGGTACAGAAATTAACGGCGCCACTGCCACTCCACAAGTATCTGCTACTCTATCGTCTCCTCTCCACTGTATTCAAGCATCCACCCAACAACACCAGCACTCCTTGTCGTCCAAAACATCCACGGAAATCAAAATACATACGAACGTTGCTGGAAACTACCCCAGGAAACTATCATCCAATCACCCAGGCTGTACAAAAACGCAAGAAATTCGCTGAAACAACCTTTGTATTGACCGTGTATCGTACCCATCGTTACTATCCATGGTCCACTAAAAAAATTAAGAGATGGCCCGTGGCGCAACCAAAACTCGTACCCTCTCCCTTAATGATATCAAGCTTCCCGAGATCAAAGCTGATACGACAACCTTTGCTTAACCTTTCAGAAAACGAAGAAGAGGAAAATGATGACGACGACGTACCGTTAGGTATGCTACAAAGGAAACCGAACGAAAATAAAATTTGATCGATTCCAACCCCCTGTGTTACATTTTTCATTTAATTTTTTTTTTTTGCTTCTACGCCACTTGCACATTTCACAACGCTGATTTGCTTAACTTGACAACTCACCCACGATAATACATTGCATTTCACTTCAGGCATCGCATTTAAAACACGTTATTATTTCACATTTAGTTCAGTATCAGTCAATCCAATCTAATGATTAACTGTATTTCTAAGATATAGATCTGATAGGTTGGTTGTAGTCGTCTCTCTTAATTCGCTATTGCTAAACGCTAGCTATCAGAGCCTCTTAGTGTACTGCATTTTTACACAATATCAGTAGTCCCACAAACACTTTGAAAATCTGGCAGACGAACCAACTGTTGCGTAATTGTCTCTGTTGCAAGAGGCAAAACATTGTTATTGTTTTTGCGTGCTAGTCACTTAGGCGCCAAATGATTCTCTTATTGACTACATCTGCTTAACGCAGGGGTAAAAACGGGTAGTGTTACGGTTGTCGCCACTTTGTATTAAAAGATCAGCATCAAATAGCTGACCAACCCAGCTTTGGCAAGGACTGTTTCTCAGTAGCTAAGTATTCTTGAATCATAGCAGACAAGCGTACGCATAAGCGGAGTTCAAGAGCGGATTTGCATTGACGAAATTATCGTATGATATGGTACCAGACCTTATCGCTGCAGAGGAATTGTTACTCATGGATTGGCATAACACTCTGAACTACATTGAGCAATGGCAAAAGACAACTAGTGTCAATCAAAAAGAGCATAGTAATCGGATCATGGCTTCCTTGAACACCAACACTATCTTACAAGAACGGAGGAAAAGCAGCATTTTCAAACTCTATCATTATTCTATACCATGAGAGCTCAACGATTATGACATCGCGTCATAGACCCAGGAAACAAACACTTCTCCGTAATATCGCAACGTATAAACTACAATGATCCAGGTTACTCTTCTAATCTTGCTCCTAACCACCCCTGATGTCCACGATAGAATTCGGTCGTGTCATTGAACAGTAAACTAAGCAAACTCATCCATGCTGCCTGTTTCCAGCTTAATCTCCCTTCAAGGTTCCATTGTCTTGATTTCCTAGAATTGAAGGTTTCGACCTCCTGATAATACGTCTCAACAGTCCCTATATGCACCTTGATCCGTCTTTTCTTTTCTCTAAGTTTTTTTTTTTATAACATAGGTCATTTGTAACAATATGTTTGCATCGACAGCTCCCTTTCTTTGCTTTTTAAGCAAAAATACGGTAGCCAACAAGAAGAAGGATGAACACGAGAGGCAACAGAATGCGAAGAGGACTGAAAGAAGAAAAGAAGAGTTAGATAAGAAGAACAGAAAGACAGATATATCTATACAAAACTTACTTTCCCTTGGGTTCCGATGAAGTAACAGTCGTAGCTTGTTGGGCTACAGTAACTGGCTTGGACTAAAACAAAACCAGAATACATGAATAAAAAGTGTCGAAAAGACGCGAGTATATTGCACTGTACCGAAGGATCGACATCACCAATGTAATACTTTTGAAGCAATTCACGTGCATCTTCCGAATGGCCTACATCGTCGAAAGGTCCAGTCGCATCTTTTGCGCCTTCATCGAAAAGAACCTCTTCTCCACCAGGATGCTATGTTCATACGCCATCAGTAACTTGCCGCCATCGGGCGTTGAGAAGTTCTTTTTATCTTTGAGATGTTTCTTTACTTCATCGATAAAAGGCGTAATGTCGTACACCTTGTTGTCAATAATCATCCACAGGTCATTTCGACCGCTGTGCTTAGCAACTTCTTCGTGCGTGTATAGTTTAGCGGACATTTTTTTGGTGCGTGAGAGAGAGAAGGGGGTTTTGCGTATGTGCAGAGACAGCGAAAAAAACAGGTAATGCCGGAATGCGCCAGACGGGCGACACAGCAAAGATTGGATCCCGTCGGTGGCTTTTCGCGACACGCCGCCCTTCTTTCACAGGATTCAAACGGCTTATAGTTTAAGCGAAGAGATGCCTATTTCTCTTTAATTTATGCACTCCTGTCAAGAAGATCAACGAAGAGCATCCTATTACCAAGGAAATGGACCAAATTGCTTCAGAGTTTATTATTTGCTAACAGATAACGTAACAGAGGAAATATTACCTGCACTCTTCATCCTTTGACTAAAGAGGAGATATATTGCGTTTTCTCTTCCTATGTGCGCATTCAAGAAGGTTGAAATCTTACACGTGGCTGCTAACTATTGTAAATTTCTATCTGTACATAGCAAACGTAATCTATAACAGTTTCTTATGGATATCAACGTACCATTGCCTTTGACTTAGTTACTTTTTTATTTTGGTAATTGAAAGTCTTAAAGATGAGATAAGAAATTTAGACAACGGCTTCTTTTTCGGTATACAAGTTACGCTAGTTCCCACAGAATATATTTTAAGCCGCTATTCCTTTAGCATGTCGTTTAGAAAGAAATGCAGTTGATATTCAACACTAAAGACAAGGAGCTAAAGTGAAGTACGCTCTTTGCATAAGCGTTCATTCCTCATCCGGATATTTACAATGGTTTTTCTTTTCTTTTTTTTTTCTTTCACCAATTGATAAGCCTGAGTTATCAGCCTCTTGGAATATGTAATCTATTTTAGCGGGTTAGCAAAACAGCTTCTTGAACATTAGTTTGCTCCTGTTTCAAACAATTTTGAGTTCATGCGTAGGACATTTGCACTGACTGAGGACGATTTTTGCATCAACTGAATGATCGCGTACGCGTTTGGATTATTAATGAATGAGCAACGCTTTGGTGAAGGAACCTCTTCCTGACTTTATTTATTATCTTTGTTTCATCTCTTTGATCTTTCACTATAACTTCAATTCATGCAAATAGAGAATGTCGTCATGTTTTTATGCCATGAGTACCTTTGAGAAATTGAAAAAAACTTGCATGTTTCCTGCATTATATTGGTAATAGATCATTTTCATCGTGTGACGTCCTACATATTCGGATAGCATGTTGTACCTCTTTTCTTTATGTACCACCTTCACTGTACGGACGATAGCACTTCCAATTCATCTCGGATCGAGCCGATCCTTTTATTGTCTATTGTTGATAAGTCCGATATAGAGCTTCCCAGGATGTTGTTGCGTAAGACATAATAAAGATGTCTTACATACGTTCCTTTGTAACCGCGTGTGAAATTGTTGTCACTTTCTTTTCTTCTTTGGACTCCTTTTCTCTTTTGCCAGGACTAGTCCCCCTGTTGGTAATTGTACACGCTTTGAGATTGCACTCTTTGACTTAGACTTACTTTATGTTAGATAGTGTTCTCGTGGTTGATGCGGTCGAGAAGCCTTTGTCCTCATGACCCTCCCGCTCCCACTTTCTTCCGTCTCTCGCCCCAGGATAAGCACCAGCACCTCCTAACGGAGTGCGTATGCCATGGATTTGGATAAGGTATCTGTAAATAGTTTATCATTTTTATGAATGAACAATTGCATACTGACAACATCTGTAGTCCCTAGCGGCTTTTACTTTTTTTGAGCAAGTATTTACTTTTTCTTTTTCAATAGTCTCTGGATACTGTCGGCCACCTTGGATTGGATTAAACAGACAGTAAATTTGTGTAGCATCGTGTGATGGACCTGCTTATCGTCTAGCAGCAAATTTGGTCCAAAATGACGCCATGATCTCGATTGAAGCGAAGCTAATTCTACACCGCAGTGTATGTAAATTTATATAATTTTTAGAATATGGATGAAAAAAAAGAAATAAAGAAAATAGCGCATGGAAACAAAAAGAATCCATGGTTTTGTCTTTCCCAACATCATTCAGCAAAATTGGGCGCCACACATTTTCTGAAATCGTAACAAAGAGCGATGCGAGAAGTCTTCCATTTATTTCTTCATATTTGCAGGTAAACATAGCCTCAATGAACGTCTGCTAGGTACGACATCGCCTCGCTGTAAATACTGTAAGAATATATTGGATTTCCGTATGCTATGCTTGAATACGTTCAAATGCCCTAAGTATTAATTGTTACATGGGCAAAGTTTACAGTTTCTCATTTCGTATTTAATCCTTTATGTTGGTCTCCATGTAAATTATACATCTAATAACAATAAAAAAAAAGAAGAAAGTGTCTGGACGTATATCGAAGCTTCAGGCCCCCCTCTACCCCTTCTGCACTTTCTCTTTTGGAAGAATTTTGTCGATCTGTTTTACTCCTTGCAAAAACATATCTATCCTAATCTCTGTACACTTCAGAAAACCCTTATAATGAGTGTTTGAGGGCTTAGCCAGATTTTTCTCATATATCCCTTGATGAATCTTCGAGATCTGATGTAATTGCTAATCGTTTATGAAAAAATAATATCCTATCTGTATGCTACAAACATAGACATGAACTTTGCTGCGTTTACTTCTATTTGTGCATGTCTTTTTCGACCTAATGCGCAGTTTGAATGAACGCTGCGCAAATTGAGTGATAGCAGTTAATGTGCCTTCTCCCCTTTGTCTCCTGATCCCCTGCTGCTTTTCTTTTCTTTTTTTTTTTTTTGCTTACCAGAAAAAATAGAAAATATAAGAGTCTAAAAACAGAGAGCGAAACAGAGAGCGCTCTATGTTTCAATACCACTGCCGCTAAAGTTAGGTAACTAAACTCAAGAAAGAAGCAAAAGAAAAGAAAAGAAAAAGAATGAACGTGATGTACAAATGTCATAGGTCATGAGTATAAGCTCGGAAAGAAAGAAGGCTTAGACTGGCTTAAGTGTCTGCATGTGGTGAGCGTAAAACTTTTTTTCTATGTTTTCCGTTTCTCCTATCAATCAAAAAGTTCCTTACGTACTGAAACTTCTTTGGCAGGGAGCAGCAGTAATAAAGCTACGCAGCTCCTCATTGTTTTTCTCTTTTTACAAATTGAGCAGCAAGAAAGAAGGGCAAATGAACGAGAAGCAATACCCAGAACAGTCGGATTTTACTTTTTCTTTCGCTTTTTCTATTTCCTAACAAGTTATGATTTTTTGGTTGGTCATAATAACCCTTATGTCCACTTTTCTTTTGTCTTGATTACTATAAAGAGTATGGAAAATAGCTTCATCTTAAGTTTACTTATGAATCCTCGGCAAGCGCACTAATATTCCGTAGGATATATGTGATCTTTTCTATAGACAATTGTAATCTAGTAGTCCATACTGGGTTTCATGCAAGCAATCACGAATAGACGTGACTATATTGCAGCGACACCTTACAGAACATAAAGTGTATTTATTATGCAGTAGCTCATGTATTTCTTTTGCTTCGATATGGCTTAGCCAATACCTGATATGTATGTGTATTTAGCTCCACTTGCTGGGGTGCATACTGCATTGACGAAACTTAATCAAACCCGAATCAAATTAGAATATCACTGCTAGTGATTAAGAAGAAAGAAAAGGAAAGCGTAATGCAGCCCAAACTTAGGGCGCGTCTGTTTATTGCAAGTTCACGTGCAATCAAAGGCCGGTATTACTCAAGGAAGGCAAAAGCCCGCTGCAAAACGCAAATTGACATGAATCCAAAACATCGGTTCACGCGGGCAAGAGAGCAAAAACGCAATAGTCCTTCTAGTCAGCCCATGGTTGCAGTAAGGAATTTCCAGCAGTGTGATTTGTGTCAATTCATTCTGTTTTAACAAAAGAAGGGGAGAACTAGCTTGCTTGTTTTGTCATGATAGTACAACTCACTCGTGCACTAAGAAATGCAAAAGAGAGAGATAGAGACGGTATTGTTGTTCAAAGATTAGATGGTATTCTGTTTATTGTTTATGGGTCAGACAGTAATTTCTTTAAAACTTAAAAAGCAATAAGGACTTGATTATTTGTTTGTCCTTTTCCTATCTGCCTATTTATTTATGTTGCGCAAATTTGTTCTAAGGTTATCGATGATGCTGATCACGAGTTTATCACGATAATGCGCGCAACATTTCACGGAATGACAGGATACCAAAGCCGTCCACGCCCAATGCAGGATTCCAGCAATCCAAAGCACGTTGTTGAACGTCATTTTGTCTGTACTCCATGCCAACCCTTTTTTGTTTATTGAAAATCTGATTCACTATTTTTTTTGGTTTTTATATGTGGACAAACGGAAGCAGAGAAAAGATGATCATGAGAGAAGGGGGGAAAAGGTGTACAATTTGTGTCTTTTTTTCACACAAAGAAGAAAAAAAAGGGATGAGGAAAAGACCATGAGGGGATAAAACAATATGTATTTATAAGTAAATTCTACTACATGAAAGTCCAAAGAAGAAAGAAAAAAAAAGAGGGCATATAAAGAATAATATGTATAACAGAGAAAAGGTTCCGTTGCTAAAGAGAAAAAGAATATAAAACAATATTTACGGCGAATGAATGTCGTTAGAAAAGAAAATATGGGATCTTTCTTCGGGGAGAAAACATAAAAAAATGATTTTTTTTCGGCATATGGCCCTTCCTTTCAAAAGTACCGATGTTGATGAGAAAGCAAACTCATTTGACGTTGCTGATACATAGAGGGAGGATGAATGGGTGGTGACGCAAGAGGTGAAGAAGTAGATGATGGTGAATAAGAAGGAACAGGAGACTCGTCTTGAAAAGCTATAGCCGATGTAGAAGGCATAGTGGAGACGCCTGCAGCAGCAGTCATTGCAGCGGCGGCGGCAGCGGCCATGGCCATATCATCGTGCCCTACCACATCATGCGAAGACGTAGTAAACGTCATACTAGCAGATGGAAACTTATCGATAAAGTCAACATAAGGCATGGAAGTGGGTGTAGGCATATAGTACTCGGAGGATGCGGTAGAAGAGGAACAAGAAGGTGAAGACAACTCTTGTTGTTGTTGCTGATGGTTAGGTTGTACTTGTTGTTGTGCTTGTGCGGGTGGCGGTGGCGATGGGTGTTGTTGCTGTTGATGTTGTTGTTGATTATGTGGGATATCTACATCGCAGGCATAGTTGACTATGGGTTTCCTATCCACAAATGCAGCCGTTGCTGGTAAGTCATAGGATTGTTGTGGGAACGCGTAATAAAATGAGGATTCCAGGGGTGCGGCAGCACCGGAAGGCATACAAGGCATGGCTGGCTGCGATTGTGGATGATGCTGTTGCTGATAAAGACATGCTTGTTGCCAATACATTTCTGCCTTGTTATCTTTATCCATGGCAAAGTCAATATCTTCAGCCGTAAAAGCATGGGGAAGTGATGGAGCAGGAGGGCTACGCGTCATGTACGTAGGTGGTGTTTTTGGGACACACATCGGTGGACTTTGACTCCCATTACGACGTGAAATGCAAAAGGGGCAATGCCTTACAAAGCGTGCAATCAATTCCTTGGGAATCCAAGAGTAGCGGCGGCGGACCTTTCAGGAGAACAAAGATAAAAATGTAAGTACGAGAAAGGGAAAATAAAAATGGATATATTATATGTACCAATGCCGACGTCTTGTCTCTCCCACCATGGTGCGCCTCCCTATGGGCTCGTACAAGGATATCGTAAATTTGTTCTCGCATTGCCACTGGTTTGTTGTCATGGCACACGATTTCCATGCCATCGAGTTGAACAAGCTGAAACATTTTCTTCACCCAAAAACGGAACTGAGCCGTGGAGATGGCTGTGTTCCGCGGATCCTTGAGTACCTGAAGGATAAGGGAGTAACGATGTTGGTCTACAAGTGCCTTGTCACGCTTTTTGGATGATAGATTCATAAGGTATTCTTGGACAATAGCATCAAAGGCTTCGTATGACGGATACTGATCCTGATCGTTACAAACCCGGTAAGAGCGGTCGCCGAGAAATGCTTCTGTTGCACTTCGACAATGTTGTTGTTGCTGTTGCTGTTGCTGTTGTGCATTATGATATCTGTGGGAATAAAGGCCCACGTTCATTTCACAGTTGTTCATTTGGTACAATACAACAAAAAGACAAAAGTTAAAGGTATGTTACAAACACACAAAGTACACAGAGATGTTTTTTTTGTAATCGAAAGTGGTATTCGAGCAAGAAACCAGCAGTTAAAAAGCAAGAGGAAAAAGGAAAAGATTAGAAAGGGACACGGAGCTTAGAGGGAGAAATAAGAGAGGAAGAAAAAAAAAGAGAAGAAGAGAAGGAGGAAGACAAAGAGAAAATGAGAAAGAAAGGTAAATAAATTGGCGGTCTTCTTACAGGCAAAAAAAAAAAAAAAGAAACTACACAATGGAGGAATGGACCCTATTATTTTAATACGGCATGAATTTGCTTTTGAGTTGACGTACTGTCATGCCTATCGATCGGCCGCGCGTTGGAATACCAAACAGAATGCTCTTTCTTTTCCCCTTCCTCCCCTTATATCCCCTATTTATTATTATTATTGTTGCATATTATTACATTTCATTCTAAAACCTAACTATGAAAAAAGGAGGGATGGTACACGTTGATCATCATACGCAAAGGGAAAAAGAGATGCCAGCTATAGATCGATAGCTAACCAAAGAAATATAGCATAACATGTTTATTATGTGATGTGAACAAGGAATTAGCTCATAGCAGACCTAAAATATGAACAACTGCACTTAACAAATGGTTTTGTTGTCTCTGCAATTGAAAGAAAAAGGGAAGGCCAGAAAAAAAAAAGAAATATCAGTGGCATCGTCCTTGCACTTCCTTTTCTTATTATCATTCGGCCCGGACCACATGAGCTTTGCCTTGCTAGCCGCTACATCAGCCGAGGATAGGACGGTATCAACTGACTTTGGTCTCAATCGTAATTTTCTTGTAGTCAAAGACAAGTAAAGGAAATGATAGGAGGATGGTCTCATGCGATCTCCCTCTTTCTTTTTTTCTTTTCTTTCTTTTTCTTTTCTTTTGTTTTTTCTTTACTAGAGATACATACACATATCTCACCCTGTCTGTGCTTGTCTGTTTTATCACGAAAAAAGAACATGCAGGGACCCTTTTTTGCTAACATGCAACTGTACTTTATATGCAAGAACATGAGGGTTTTGTCTACATGGGGGGACGATTATCGGATCGACGGACCCCGAGGTTCGAAAATGACATGATAATATTTTGCGCACGATGTTTAAATCCTATGATAAAAAGGTTATCAGTCACTATAAGTGTGTTTTCTTTTTAGTCAGAGCCTTGTATTTTATCTACCTTCTTTGGTCACTACATTGGGGCGAGCAATACTTTTACTTGATTGAAGTGCGGATTCGGGTTCTGATGCTGCAAAGAACAAAAAAGAAAAAGCCAAAAATAAATACCAATCAACAATATTATTATTGTTATTATTATTATTGATCTTTAGTGGAAACATAATGCCGACAATCAAATAACAAATCCTTACCTTCCGGATTCTTTGCTTTTGTCTGTGCCGTTTGCTTTGTTTTTGATCGCGATTCCGCGGGTTCTTGGGTATTGCACCGGTGGTCAGTATCACTGTTGCAGCGCGATGATTCGGACAGAGTATCTACACTATGATCCGATGATGCAGACTTGCTAGTACTTGACACAGGTTCTATCGATACCATTTGCCAAGCCCGTTCGACAATGTTGGTAAGAATTCCTTCACGAGCACGGGCCATCGGTTGGGCAAACTTCGGTGATTTAAGTGCGGCGTATTCGGCATTGACCACTAAACTCAAATTAGGACCTGCATATTAAAAACGTAACGTGTTACATTTGGCAAGGATAAATGAGCGCAGCTCAACCTTGTCAAAAAATAGACCCTTGGGTGGCAAGGGCGGACCAAAATCAGGGACATCTTGTACCGTGACGATCTCGACTCTGCGCAACATAATATTTAATTGGATTAAATATTTCCTTTTTCCGTTTCAAATGCGTCTTCTTTTTTGTTTTTTACCTCCACCCTACTTGCTCTTCCCATGTCTCTTCATGGACAACAATAAAGACATGGAGAAATTGCGACTTGATTGCAGTAGGGTTAAAGGGTTGTTTCCCCTCTGCAAATACAATACAAACAATATCTTTTTTTTTATCCCTGTTAATTTACTACGTCACTCGGCAGCAAAATGAGAGATTACCGTTGCCAATATGTCGTTTCCTCTGAATTTGTTGCTTATCACCAGTTCGTGAAGGAATTAAAGTGGAAACGTGGAATGCAAGCGTATTCCCATTCCATTCACCTGTATATGTATACTCTCCTGAATCGCCGCCTGTTGTCAAGCTAGGTTAACACGCAGCTCACTACCATGGCAAAGCTTACTTTTGGTGTCCAGTCCAGCTGCCCATCCACTGTATCCTTGTAATTCCACCTTTGTTCCAATTATATTTAAAAAGCGATCGAATTTTTCAGAGTCATGCTGATTTGAAAACCATTCCTCTTCTTTCGTCTGCCCCTCCTTAACATAAAGTACACCGAATTTATATCGCGTGTGGATCTAAGTATAGTAGGTCAATCCAGCTTATTTGAACGCACAATGGACATTACTTACAACCGTTTCATCTAGTTTCAGAATCTCGTTTTCAATGCCACTTGAGATGATAGCTTCCTTATCCACGTGTTTTAGTTGATAAAAAGGGACATCAATCGCGCTTTCAATGACTCCTTTCCATGCTAATTCTGGCGGCTCATCTCGTTCAGACGTAGGTGCACTGAGGAGAAAGGACCCTGGAACGGTTTTTCGCGTATCTGGCCCCTGCACATCACGTAAGTAACTGACATAAGATGATATGCCCAATGGATATGGTCTACGCTAGAGAAACATACCTACCTGCTTGGTTCTAAGAATTATCCGGTAGTGGTTTTCAGTTGAATCGTACACCACGGACAATAGCATAGCTTCTCCATCATCAAATCCGCAAAAAGTAGCATAATCTTTGGTTAAAAAGAAGTTTCTAAACCAACGTGCATCTTGATCGATGTGTTCTATGCTGGCCTGAGAATAATCGTGTGCCGAGCGGAGGGTATCATCTGCTTCCAGTTCACCAGTTTTGTTGCAGCCTTCAATTTTGTATCCTTCACATGGGATGATCATGGCTTTTTTGAACACTTTGTAATGCTGACATACGCATTGGTTTATGATTTGCTTAATCGAGGTAATCTGAGGCAGTATGATCAGAACATGCAATCGAGAAATAAGTACATGCTACATGCTTACAATATCCTTCACTGCCCGATTTTCTCCAACCACTTTTTTATCCTTGTTTAGCTTTGACCGGATTTGTTCGATTTGATGATCTACTGCATCCAAGTTTTCTGATACTTGTTTCCGATAGTTATCCTCCCACTCCACCATATCACACATCTTTCGTAGACCGTTCATAATATCCTGTAATTTTTCTTCCGAAACGGAAAGTTGCAAGGCGGCCAGCACCCTGTCACAATCACCTACTAATTTTGTGCGAAGCGTAGTGAATGTTGCAGTCACGAACATGTGGAAAGGATGATCATCTGTAGACATCTGTTGGTGATTTGTTTGTGTGACCTGGTCGGATCCGGGAGGCCGACGATGGTCGGGATTCCCCGATCTTCCCGAGTCCTTTCCTGCCAGTTGCCGGAGTGAAGTTGCTTTGGCCTCCTTCATAACCCATTATATTAGTAACCTCCTTGTCCCCCTTTTCTTCTCTCTATCTCTTGCGTACCTGACATGATTTGACTCTTTGATGACCCCAGACGATGTCCTGCAATGCTGGTTTTGTTGTCACATGCTCACTTCTCGTCGTCTTTGGGTCGGGGTCATGATATAGAAAGCCATGACTTGTACTTGCGCTGGATGTGATCGATTGGGCGAATTCTTGCTCGAAAAACTCCATAGTGCCAATCTCCTTCCCGAACAGCAGTTTGCCCACAGGACGCGCTTCATTTTCGGACTCAGTTTCCTCAATTCGCGGATGTGCGTTGAGTGAATCCGTTGACACTTGATCCGTTGCAGTTGATCCACGTCGATGAGATAGAAATAAGCTGGCTAGACTCATAGAGCTTGGTGTACGTTTGCGAAGACGGCGCGGGAGGGAATCAGAAATGTGCTCAATGGATTTCTTCTTTGATTTTGTCAATTTGATCTTGTCCTTAACAGATACAATCGAATGTTTTACAGCATGTGGAAATTTCGCTACCTTGCTGGCTGTGCTGAAGATAGAGCTCGATGTGGATATGTTGGAAGCTACAGATTCATCGGAAGGTCTTCTTCGCAAGATATGTCTATGTGAACTTTGATTGCTATCTGACGATGGAAACCGTTGCATATCCAGTGTTGACCGCTCGATACGCCAGGTATCTAGCGAGTTTTTCGGCCTCCGCGTGGACTGATCGGAACCATTGAACATGTTGACAGGGAATGAAGAAGGGTGGAATGCAGATGGCAAATGTAGAGTCGTCAAACAAAAGGGAGAACCCAAACGGTAAGGGGACCCAGCGAGAATCTATTTTACGAATTGCCGCCCCAAAAAGGAAGCTTACCATTCCTCCAGCGTCCTCAAGCAGGTTGGACAAGCCTGAGACTAGATGGCATTGAGTGTGACACTTTGCCTTGGAAAACATTTGCACCACACACATGTGCTGCCTTTCCTCTTCGCGTTTTCGCTCACGCCCACCCTTCGGCAGATTGGAAAAACTGACGCGACCATGCCTTACAGCATCACATTCGTCATTGTTCCCCTTCTCTCTGGTGTCCAGAAAATTCTCGTCGTTACACATCCTGTGCTGCTTTTTATGGTAACTCAGACAACGTCGCACCATGGCATTCCGTTTCGCTACTGAAGCAGTTACTTCCCAAAACAGACCAAGCAAATCAAACGTAAATTGTAATCAATCCACTTATAATCCTACTAAATTGTTTATTTTTATTCGACCTTTTGTCTAGATTCATACCTTTACTTTATAATGGCATACATGTCTCTTTTTAGGATTATTCCTTTCGCTTTATGGCTTTGCAATCGTATTATGCTAACTGCCCATTAATAACGATATTTTGGGTTCAATAATTAGATCTCAGCTTAATGACATATACGTCAGGTATTAAGTTGGGCAAGCTTACTGTATTGGTGCATATCACTTTTACAAAGCAAACCACAAAATAAGAGGACAAATTTGCAACAACACTGTATCGCAACACTGCACCATACTGGCCGATTCACTAAGATTCATTGCCCAGTTTAATATATAATGACAGTAGCAGCCAGGTATGCCATTAAATAATCGTCTTACTGCATATATTTTGTGGGTAGTGAATGTTACATCGTAGTGAGTGTAAACGGCAAGAGACATGTTACGGTAAATAGCGAGCTAACACCTGTCCTATTTGGTTTTTTGATCAGCCGATAGGCGGGAACGAGAAACTGCCATGGTTTTCCTTGTCTACGTGGTATAAAAGAAAAAGGGTAAGTTGTCTTGTGGTAGAATGTCGTCAATCTGATCTGACAACTCCGATGTATCAAATACAAGCGGTTTGAAACGGTTAACGGCAGCCTTTTGTTTATGATGAAGATGAAAAACAACCTATCGTATAAAACAAACTTTTCTAATAGCGTGATGTGATATAGCAGCGACATATTGGTCATTAAGTGTGGACATTAGGTCTTTTGCGTCCTATAACATTCATTCTTTGAAAGATTTTTGCTTCAAATTTCATATGAATACGCATCAAACTAAAGTATCTTGAGCAAGACATGAATCCAATGCCTTGATGCTGTTCCACTTACAAGCAAAATAAAAATCGGAATGCTATACGTACACTTCCACGAAACCAACCTCTTTATGCTTATCACATATTGCGCTTGAACATGGAGCAGTTTGAACATGTATGAACAAGCATGAGATATGCACAAGAAAAACCAGCCTTGCATCCAGTCTGCAAAGAAAAGGGCGTAATCAGGAAAAACAGATCATGAATTAGAAATAAGTCATTATTCCATTTAGCCAAATTGTGACTAATTAACACTTTGAGTGTATTTGACACAGGGACTATGAGAAATACCGGTTCTGGTGGTTTCCGTCAGTTGATATAAGCTACTTCTAGTTTTCGATGTGATAACTTTTGCTTGGTGAAAAATAGTACATCAGCAACCATTTCCCATAGTGTTAGACGACCATACAGTAGGCAACGAAAGACGACTTGCTTCAAAAATGGGCTGAAGGGCAAATTTTGCACGGAGATACCCAATCCATGAGACTTTAAGTACAAGACAAAAAGGATGGCTACTCGTCTATGTCCACAAGCATATTTCCCAACGCCGTAGCACTGTTGTCAATACGTCTCAGATCAGATATGTTTGGTATTGACCACTGCGGTAGTGTTTCCCAAACCGGGTTCGAATTCAGCGGCTAGTGCTTGAAATAGTGGATCTAACCTGGCTGGGTTCCTGGACCTGACTTCAACTCGAAGCTCAGTGCATTAGGTTACAGTGGGCTGGGCACCGGGTGTCCGGGCCCAACTTCAAGCCCTAGATAGAATTATCAGGATGAAAATGCTGATGACTTTTTAATATGTACCACAACTTTTGTTGCAATGCTAGGCCATTCCTGGCAACATCGGAAACCAGCATTTTGTGTGCGCTTTTTTGGTAATAAATTGTTTCTTAGTTTTTTATTCCTTGATACCGTTTCATTGGGCTTGTTGACACAAAAATCAGAATCGTAGTGTGCTACCAAACCTTATGCAAAGGCCCGGATTTAGAGAAAAAGCAGACCATCTTTTTCATAACCTATTCCTGGCAAACAAAGAAAAAATCTCTGCGTTTTACTCTATCCACTGCTCTGAATAGGATTATAAATTCGGTTTATACGGAGCAGCAAGTTAGATATCTTGGAGATACTAGACTTGTCTTTACATGGCAACCATGACATGGATTTCATAGATCAAGAACGTTAGCATCTTGATTCTCCTGCAGCATTTTAAGTCTCAAGCCAACATTTTGCAAGTTCTCATACTAATCCGGTGATTGATACCGTATCAGTAATACCCATAATGTTTCTTGGCCGCATTGCAGCTAGAAGACAAGTCTGCGTATATTCATAGTATTCCTTATTAAAGAATTTGAACTGTGTGTTTACAACTAAGAAGTATATATGAATTTATACCATTTACGAGAGCAAATTCTTTTATTATTCGTAGTGATACTGAGAAGCCCACGAATAGGTAACTGAACAAGGGTCTTTTCTTCGTTTTAATACGTAAAATGAAACCAGCAATCACTATGTATTAACAAGATAAAGTGGGAAGAAAAATCAGTCAGGTGCTGACACAGCCTCGTGTTAAACATTCAAAGTTTTTCGGGTGACTTTCAAAGCATTTCAGATCTTTGTCCACACTCAACATGATGAAAGGATTGAAAGGCGTGGTATGCATCTTTCTCTTTTACAAAGCCTGTGCAAAGCAATTGCGCTTCTCCCTAACACATGAAGACTATTTAGCTGTCCAGGCGCAAGTCTTGGCAGCAAAAGGATTCATCCAATAAACCACGCCAACGAGCCAAACCTCGTCCACTGTCCGCACGCTTTGGCAGCCCGTCATCAAAAGCCGAGCATTCGCCCACTTCTCCCCAATCGCCTCAATCGCCTCAATCCCCCAAATCACCTTCACCAACTACTCCAGAAAACCCAACCAGCCCGGTTGCTAGATTATCTACTGTGAGTGGATTGTTATTATTGCACTCGTGTAGCTTATAATGCAATGCATAGCCTATTGCACCACCTCCCTCGAGTAAATCAGGTACAAGCTTACACACAACTCCCAAGGACACGATCGTGGTCAATAAACCACCTCGCTGTCAGCGCTCTTCCGGTGTCTTTGAACGATCTATTGATCTAGAAATATACCCACTTTTCGATGGTAAGAAAAACCAGATCAAATATCAGGCCAACTATTTTGAATCATGCTCTTATTGTCAATAGATGTCCCTGTTTCACAACAAAAAGAATTATTTATAAAGAAACTGAAATTATGCGAAATTCTGTTCGATTTTGGAGACTCAAGTACGGATCTAAAAAACAAGGAAGTGAAACGTCAGACATTGCAGGAATTACTTGATTACCAGGGAACCAATCGTACTGGTATCACAAATGATTTGTACCCTTATATTATTCGAATGGTAAGAAGAAACATTTAACCTCTGGACTATATACACCTTATCTCTGTATTAGTTCTCCACAAACGTATTTCGTCCTATAGCGCCGCCACTGAAGTTAATGTATGATGATCCAAGTCCGGATGAAGAAGAAGACCCTGTCTTCGAAGTCGCTTGGCCTCATCTACAGCTGGTGTATGAATTCTTCTTAAGATTTGTGGATTCGCCAAACTTTGATATCCGCGCAGCCCGTAATTGTATTGACCATAAATTTCTCCTTCAAGTGAGTAAGAAAAGAGATCTTGAATGCCCCAGATCAGAAATAACTTTCTTTACAGCTTCTTGAATTATTCAATAGCGAAGATCCTCGGGAACGTGATATGCTAAAAACCATTCTACACAGACTTTATGGCAAAATTCCAAGCTACAGGCCCTTCATTCGCAGCTCAATTAATAATATCTTTTTATACTTTATTTATGAGAAGGAGGAATTCAACGGTATGGCAGAATTACTGGAGATACTGGGAAGGTAAAGAAACGATTACGAATCCTATCTGCAACTGAACACATCGTAAGTATCATCAACGGTTTTATCCTTCCTTTGAAAGAAGAACACAAAGCTTTTCTGAAGAGGGTATTGCTTCCTTTGCATAAACCATCATCATTGCTATTTTATCATCCGCAACTCTCTTACTGTATTGTCCAATTTTTGGAGAAGGATCCCTCCTTGACAGTTCCAGTAAGTGTATATGCATGTTCTTGAAAACAAAATACTGATCCTTCGGGAAAAAGACGATCAGTGCATTATTGCGATATTGGCCAAAAGTAAACAGCGCAAAGGAAGTTCTTTTTCTGGACGAAATTGAGGAAATTCTAGATGTCATCCCTGCCACTGAATATAAAAAGATTGTTGTGCCCTTTCACAAAAAATTGGCACAATGTTTATCAAGTCCCCATTTCCAGGTACATATTTAAAGAGAAAGCGATACGAGCGGCGACGATGATGACCAACGCTAGGTGGCAGAGCGGGCTTTGTCTTACTGGAATAATGATTATGTTGTGAATCTTATGAACGAACAAATTGAAGTCATCATGCCTATCCTATACCCATCTTTGTATAAACATTCAAGACTTCACTGGAACAGGTACCGGAATGTACTGCTTGATATCTCTTACCATTGGGTTTAGCGATATCCATGGGCTGGTAAACAATGCTTTACGAACGTGCAGAAGCATGAATCCAAAACTCTTTGACAAATGCGCAAACAGTATTGATCAAGCCGCTTACCAGTAAGTCACTCCAATCCGCATGGGATGCTCTATTAACGAATCTCCACAGAGAGCAGAAGCTTCAAGATGAGCAGAAGATCATTTGGGGCATGCTTCGGGAACAAGCTCGGAAAGAACTTGATACGGAGTGTGCTGCGTTTGAAAACATGGTAAAGCCTGCTGATATGCAAGAAAAAAGGGAAGTTCTGATGTAATGCTTTGATGGATTTGCGCAGGGAATTTACGATGAGGCACTCACAGTTACGGCTACAACATCTGCGACACCTTCCATATCCGGAGACTCTGATACGGAGTCATGGTACAGCACGTAATAATTTATCTTAGAAGTTGACAAAAATATCCTTGACATCTTAACGTCATTAACTTGTTTTTCCCTGCATGCGATACTCTCTTTTATTTAAGTATTCTTAGGAAATGTAGACAAGTATTTTAGATATCCATACCACTTTTTTTGCACAGAGAGATATTTTTGTACCTTGTTGTACGATGAAAAAAGCTAACAGCTTTACTATTTATTCAAAAGACATCTCTTTGCTATTTTTTTCATGATATTAACTGCTGCTGAACATGTATTTTGCTTCGATCAGATAGTGACCTATACATTGAGCTTAAGATGCGTAATGATTTAGAGAAATGTCCTCTTTAGTTACAAATTCGAAAATTCAGTCTTCTTATCATACACCATATATAAATATGAAGGGTAACGTTGTCCTTTTCTATCACTTGAATCATGAATCTATGATTCATGAGGAAACCTTATTCTTTGTCTTATCTGTACAGTGTTGTCACTGATTAGACATCCATCTGTTTACTATCAATGACTGCTGTTAATTGGCTTCAGTGATCCGGATTGTTTAGATGGAAGAGGCGATTTCTTTTTTATTCGCTGGCTTCTTTGTCCATAGACAATCTGCGGTATACATTACAATTGATTTTATATAGTGGATGATTGATATGCTTTTTCTATGTTTTTACCACAAGATCTCCGTGCGAATACCTTGATTGCAGGAGTAAGTTCCCTCAATAATATTCGATAAGTTAACAAGAAATGTCGCCGGTACGATAGACATTCGAGGACAAGTAAAAGAACATTAGTCATATCCGTCCATTTACTAACATGATGTATAATTCATGCTACTTGGATGAACTTTTCAGTCCGCTGGAAAATCAAGTCGCACCTTCCAACTTGTTGTATTTGAAAACTGAGATTGGCGGCAATAGTTGAACAACATGCAATTTGTTGCGGCAATATAGCAGCAAAACAGCGAAGGAGCGTTCCATCTATACAGGTATTCACTGGTTAAGCCTAATGTTGATATTGTTAAAGATGCTATTGAGGCTAGTAAGAGATCGCCCGAATTAGGATAGATTCAGACAAAACAGGGGTAAATTGCAAACATTATTCTTATGGAGTTTCCATCGTTTTTTCTGCAAGGGATTGATCTTCAGGTTTTACTCCTCATCCGCTCATGAAGCGACAATTCAATCCTGGCTTGGTGATCATAACCCCTTTGCCTCAATATTAACCAGTTTACTGAGGAGGAAAGTCTTGCAACGCACCAATGTTATCAAGGACTACAAGAAGTTGCTATCAACCCACATAAAGGGGCCATACTCTAGTCTAGTTTTCTCACCACTTATACCGTCCAAGATACACTTTTGTTGTTATTGTAATCTTCCAATCTTTTCAGGAAAAAAAAGACGAGCTTTAATAGTTCAATTGCAATGTTTCCTTTCTGTCTCTTTCCGCATGCATTGCACATTTCATTAATAGCATGAATCTTTGCGTTGTGCCTTTTACTATAAGAATAAAACCATTTGTCTCGGAAGCTTGTGTATACTGATCCAAATGGAGCGTTGAAACGTTCTCAACAGCATGCAATGCCCAAATAGCTTTGAAGGTCGTGAACGTTCCTTATAAGTTTGCAATCGACATTCTGCCGAATGCATGTAATATGAGTTCCTATTCACTATCGGATGTCGCTCTGAAGAAAAGTTGTGTTGCTAGAAAGTCTTAACTATTTGACTACCTTTTTGCATTGATATAAGATCCCATGACAGCAGAGACGCAACATTGTTGGCGAATGGGCCATGTTGCACCAAGTCCATCTTCCCTTCCGTCGTTATGCTATGCTATGCTATGCTATGCTATGCTATAGTTAGTCTGATAAATCTTTTCTTTACAGGTGGCTGGGAGTAGCGGCATGATTGACTGGTAGCTGAACGATAGGTAGCACAAAAAAGCTTGTTCATTGTATCTTTTTCCTGTTCAAGCAAGGGAATTTTTTCACCACGTTTCGGGGACTGCCCATGACTTTTTTGTGGGTGGAGCGGAAAACGCGTAGGTCTGTAACTGGAAAAGACGTGTATGGTTCTTGATTTGACAGAGAAGAAATTGCGACCTCTTTACGGTATATAAGCCGAATGTATTCTCGGATATATGCTAATTCCCGTTATTTTTGGCAGAGGCTATCGACAATGGCCAGAATAAGCAGGCATTGCAGCTTGCTAACAAAATGCTGAAAAAGACACCCGACTGGCCTTTGCTCAAGGTGAGAAGAACAAGACGAAGACAATTTGAAATGGGTCCTTATCATTGCCGTTCAGGCCTTGAAAGCTGTGGTACTAGTAAGAACAGGAAAAGAGGACGAAGCTTCGAAATTGTGTGAACAAGTCAGCAGTGCGGTGCCGACTGATGAAGCGACACTCCAAGCCGTTTCCTTGGCTTACAAAGAGCTTGGTTTAAGTAAATTTCTTTTGCTCATTATGGATCTGCAAGAAAGCTAAGGTAACTGCTTTCTTAGACAAGGCCATGGTGGAACTATACGAGAAAGTTTCCAATTTACAACCAAAGAACGAAGAGTTTGCAAAGAACTGGTTTATGGCCATGGTGCGTAATAGCGACTATAAGGGACAGCAGCAAGCAGCATTGAAGTTGCATCGTACGTTTAAGAGCAACAAGTATCTGTTTTGGACCGTTATGTCTTTAGTCCTCCAGGTAAATCTGCCATGAAGCTACATCCTTCACCCCGCTAAATGTGATGTCTTAGGGACAGGATGGATCGGCTCTATCGTACACGTTAGCAGAACGTATGATGCAAAAGGCACATGAAGAGGGAAGACTGGAGGATGTTGAACACATGCGATTGTACCTTTTGATACTTTTGGACCAGAAAAAGCATGCAGAAGCCTTGGCTTTGCTTGATACTCCACTAGGCCAAAAGTCACTAAAGGACCCTGAAGTCCGTCAAATCAGATCCGAATTACTTCTCCTTAACCAAAAATGGAACGATGTGCTTTCCTCCAGTCAACATGCGTTGAGAAAGGAGAATTCAGACGACTGGTTCAGTTGGCTCGCTTATTTTGACGCCTTGGAGCCTTCGTTGGAGTCGGCGCCGGAATCATGCGAAGCTCCTTATCAATTAGTCGCTGAGCTCAAAGAATCCACACTGAAATCGTCGGTCCTCAAGCGTGGTCCATTCCTTGCAGAATTGGAACTTGATCATAGGTTGCGTAAAGTAGGAAAGCAAGGTAAGCAACGGTGACCAAAAGCCATCCTGATGATGTTGATCATTTTAACAGATAATGATAATCACACTATCCAATTGATTGTCTCCTACTTTGAGAGATTTGGGTCCAAGAGTTGTTGTTTCGAAGATCTGCAAACCTACACCAAATTTTTGAGAGCTAATTCTGTAAAGGCGGCAGAACTAGTAGACACATTGCATAAAAGTATTGTGGAAGCGAAAGATAAGGTAAACAAGAGCCATGATAAGGCATAGTAAAAGTAACTCTTTAATTAGTCTGGCGAAATTAAAAACGTCTATAAACGAGTTAATGTGTACAAGATCCATCGTTTCCTGGATCTTCAAACTGGATTGAAGCTGGAAGAAGCAATTTCCCTAGTCAATGAACTGTGGACATATTATCAAAATGCGTTGCCTTTAGGTGAAGGTCTTGAAAAGACGGAATGGCAATATGGTGATGATTTTGTGATCTTAAGTGCCCAAATCCTATTCGACTGCTATAAAGAGCATAAGCAAATGCCGCTTTTAATTCAAGCCATCGTGTTGCTGGAGATTGCGCTTACCAAGAGTACCTACAATTTCCAAATTAAGCTCATCCTAGTGCGACTGTATCATGCTCTTGGTATGTACTCATTCAATGGTAAACGATCACTCATCCAAAAGCAGGTATCCATGCTCGACCGCTTCAAATCTATCAAACGATGGATATTAAGCAGATCCAGTTCGATACTATGATGTAAGTAACGACCATCTAGTATTTCCGTTATTCATTGATTTGACAGCCATTACTTCACTGATCGATATTTCTCACTGGCTTGCTTTGATGCGTTGGAACAGACACTCTTTGAGTCGTTGATGATCTATCACAGTAACGAAACGGAGGTGATTACTTCATACGAAAGAAGAGAATAGAATAGCAGGAATCTTACATTCAGTAGACACCAGAGATGCTTGTGAAAGCCTACCAGTTCGGTACTTATTCGAAGGTAAGGGGCTTGTTAAGTTAATCGTAGAAGTGGCTAATACGAATGAACAAGATTCAAGAGTTCATTGAGTTCCGGTCTCGTCTGGATAAGTCTTTACAGCATGCAGTTACCAAAGTAGAGTTGATGCGTATTGGTGCGATCAACTCGTCCTTCCAAACCAAGTATGCCGTACAGTATTTCCATGATTTAGATGTGTCAGAACTCGTCTTTGATGGTACGATCTAAAATGCACTTATTTTTTTTCTTAACTTGATTTTAGATGAGTTTGTTGCATCTCGGTCAGACAACCGTGACTTCAAGGTGATGATGAACTGCAATTCGGAGGATAGATCGACAGCTCAAGAATGCATTAAGCCAGCAATCAGCACTAACGTAAGAAATGAAATATCTGGAAAGTTTGCTCAACCTTGTATTAGAAAACATGGGTTCAGATATTCAACCTCATATTTCACATCTTAGCAACTGCTTGTAGCAACAAGGAGAACAGTAATCTAAGCAGCATGGTGGATAAGCTTGCTCAATTAGTTGAGCGGGATGATATTGCACGAAAGGTAATTGGCAAGTCGATCGGTACACTTTATGTTGACCTGTGTCCAGATAACGCCGCAGGAATTGTGGCTAGCACGTTATATTTCTGCATTGGCCTCGGCGTTGACGCTTATCAAAGGACAGGATACCAGATCCACTGGTATGTAACAATATCTCTTATTAATGGAGAGGTTAATGAAGGGTCATAGATTCTGAAAAGATTATCAAATTGTTAAATATCGCCACCGAAACACTGGATCAAACAAGTAAGCATTTCTTTTCTTTTTTCTCTTTTTACTCCAATCTTACTTAATGGCACGCTAGGTATCCAGTCGCAACCTTTCCGTGAAGATGAGGTGTCCTGGCTTGCATTCCATGAAGTGTCTATTATGCTGGAGGTAACTAGTCTTAATCTGCTCCTTAATTTGACCTGACGGGTTCGTCGTAGGCGTTTAATTATGGAAATGTTCTGATAGAATTGATGAACCGATCACTTGGTTTGACAAGTAAAGAAGCAAAACGTAAAGCTACCGAAAACTCGGGCAGCGACCCGTTGGTAAGTATAGCGATATGATGAAGAATGAGCCCATTATTAACACAGTTTGTAGATAGAGAGCTTGATTAAGCTACAAGCAGCAAGCAAAAAATCGCTGCTGAGCGTCAAAGCAACTGTTGATGAAGGCAAGAATACGTTTAAACCACAGCTTCAAAAGAAACTACTCAAGCAAGTGGTCGGCTCAACCGCAGTTTTGGAACATTTCAAATCAAAGGTACATTAGTTCTTGTTGCTATCATGGCTCATACCAAGATTTAGGACAATCAAAATGTTTTGGCTGATAATCTGAAGAAAATGGTGGCAAGTTGGAATACATCAGTGGGCCGGTTGGGGGATGAAATTGACTCACGCGTGCAAAGGATATAAAATGAAAATCATCAAGTCGATTTGTGGAAAGCGATCAATCGAATGTACTTCTAGATTTGTCTTTTATTTGATACTTAAGGCTGTATGCAAGTTGATTAAACAAACGAGGAAATGGCGAGGACATTGTAAATTAAACCATTCAATTGCGTTTATGGCTCCATTTGAAGATTTTATGTCAATGTCCGGGTGTTTTCATCATGTTCTCGTCTCAAGAGCGATCTTCGTCGCATATTAGCCAGAATACGTTCATTTGACCATCCGAGAATAACAATATTTTAATAGGACAGATGAAACAAAGGGAATGCAAGAATAACATATATTGTATAAGTTAATTGATCAACTGATTTCATCTTCGCTAAGATAGCACACAGATCGGTGTCATTCTTGTAGATTCACTCTTTTTTAACTTCTTCCATCGCTGGTTTCATGGGGCCCATATGTGGCTGGCTGTTGTGGTTACCATGCTGATGGTTATTGGCTACAGGCCAGTAACTGGGCCGTGTATATGCTTGAGGCGGTGCAGAATAATACATTGGGCCTCCATGGTAAGATGGTTGATGAGGAGTTCCCGGCGGGAATCCATAACCAGCGTATCCAGGCATAGGCATAGGTGGAGAAGACGTGTATGGCGGTTGAGAGTAGGTTGCAGGCGATACGGGATGTCTTAATGCAGGAGGCGACAATTGCTGCTGCTGTTGCTGTTGTTGTTGTTGTTGTTGTTTTTGTTGCAATTGTTGCTGTTGCTGTTGTTGCTGTTCTTGTTGGGTGTAAGCCGTCGAGGTCTGTAAACTTCGTTAGATTTTCCTGTGTGAAGAGTGCCTAAGACACGTACCGATGGTCTTTCAGGCTGCAGCTTGGAGACACCAGGCCGTTGTGGACTGACACTAGCGGTGTCTATGGGATTCTGGACAAGGTTCTTTTAATTAGATACCTAGGCTAAGAAGAAAAACGGAAAACAGGTGCCGCGACGATAACCCTTACCGAAGAGCCTTCTTCCTCTGTGGAAACATCGGGCGTATTAAGACATGCCTGAATAAGGTTTTTCCCTTCCGGTTTTGTCACTAAATCCCTACGTTTCTTTTTTTAGTAAAAACAAAAAGGATGGACAAAAAGAGAAGAACACTTTAGGACGTACTGTAGTTTTGCTGTTGTGAACGTGTATACAAGACCAGTCTCTGATACAACTAATAGCAGTACTTGAGTTCCAGTAAGAGTAGATAGTTCATAGGCCTAATGACAAGATGACGAGCAGGTAATGGTTAACGCATGCTTTTACAAGTAGAATGAGCGAACCTTTTTCATTATGCCCGCTTTGCGTTTCGAGAATGTGATATGTCGTCTGTTTTTATCTTCGATGTATTCAATCTTGATTTTGCGTCTCCCACTACGCTTAACAGGAATGTTATTGTTTTCATTTTCTTCATTCGCCAACTCAGCACTCGTTGTGTTCTGGCTATGAAAGGATTGTAAAGATCAGTCAGCGGGAATAACTCTACAGCTGGTTCCAACCAACATTGGGCGCTCCATTTCTTTTTTGGGAGGTTATCCAACTGAAACAGCAGTGAGAATCATCCAAACTTGGCATCTTGTGGCTGTTAATTTTCAACCGCAGCCACTTAAAGTTTGGCTGGTGATATTGAAGGGGTGTGCTTTAAGTGTGAAAGGGGCTTATCTTTCCCAGCGATTGCAAGCGATTGTATCAATAGCCGGAAAGAAAAGCGAGAAATAGATGAAATATGCCCATGTATACCTTATATTGGAAACAGGCAAACCAGCCGTTTCGGGAGAAGTCCCGTGTGTCCATAGTCTTTTAGTGTGCGATTACTGCCATAGCATCATTACGGCAACTATGTGAATATTACCTGCTATAAAACACCATAGACCTTCTAACGCCAATGTTTGGGCAAATTATCTTTCGCAGGTCTCAAAATATCATAAGAGAGGCAGAGTTTATCTATCCAACACGATTTGATTGAGCCCTGCAAAAGATACAATGCATCCACTGTGGTTTAGTCGTTCTTTTCCAGAAACAGCATGACGTACCGTAGAACTCGCCTCGTTTCCTTGATATCAGAGAAATTGGTTCTGGTTACTTCTATGAACCGACGAAGAAATGTTTCCGTTTTATTTTGCCGATGTCTTGGCCACATTAACCCTTTGATTAGCCCGAAGATAAAAGCAGCTACTATTCATTTCTAGTTTGGGTTGACCTGTTGCAGTATCATTTGCCCATACTTATAAACCTGAGCGTCCATCGCAGGGTTCTCAATCCTAGATATTCTGTTCTTTCTTCTCTTCGAGCATAGATAATATAACAAAGCATTCATAGCTGTCGCCCTTATGTCACACACATTTATAAGCTGAATGCAGCATTGCACGCTGAAATCCTAGGCTAATAGCGTAGCCAGCGTCGGATAGATTAGCTGCAATTGTGGTTTCGAGACGTTTACTCTGCCTTAGTTTACTTTATCATCCCGCTGTCTCGCAGTTTATGTGACGTGGTGTAGGTAGTTTTAACAGTACTGGATTTTGTGGAAATATTCACAAAGCTAGTTATGTTTCTTTGCGTCAAGTGGAAGCCAAGTATGCGCTGGCGAAAAATTGAATTTTGCGTTACTGGTATTTAGTAAAGCATAAACCTAGAGAGCCAAGAACACACTTATAATTCATTATTATGGCAAGTCGACATCTCGGTTTTCTTTTTTGCCGCAAGAAACATTTCAAGCGTTTGCAAACAAAGTGAGTATCTCCATCAATACTATTAAGAAAGCTTACCGGTGCATACACCTACAATGGAACCTATCAATAGACTCATGTGAAGTCGTAAAATACGGTTAACTTACCGTAGAAATTCGAATCTCTCAAGGAGGACCAGGATACTGTGGCAATGAAATGTAAATGCGAGCAAAAACATGTTTACCATAGCAGAGTCTGTCGGGGCGGGGCACTGGCGGCCTGAAGCTTTTCCAGAGTTATAGCAATAAAAATCACAGTTATTTATGATACAGTTTTGGCATGCTTGGATACTATGGTGGGAAATATGGTCGGCAGTTCGAACGTTTGCAAAGTCTTTTGCTTGCATGAATTACACAGCTGATTTACATGTTACAATACCCATAAGATGGGTACTATGTAATACCTGGGACGTGCAATACTCATCAATTTTTATACTCTAGATTGCAGTAACATTGATGACGAATGGAATATATGAATTTTTTTTTTTGCTTTATTGCTTATCATCACCTATCGCTCGCTTCAGCTCGCTCCTTAATTCGTACAGCTGTCCAAGTTGCTCATCGCTCATTTTATCTAAGAGTTGTGGATCCAACTTTTTACCCCATCCTTCAGCAGGCATGTTGAAACTTCGGACCAAAGGATCTTCAGCTGGAGCAATGGTATTGTTGTGATTGGGTGCTGTCTGATCTTTGAATGTATCTAAGTAACTGCAAGTGCAAAAGAAAGTGAAGGAATCAGTATCATGGACAATGGAAGAGCCAAAACCTACTCCTGCCATTGGGAAACAAAGCCGACGATGTGAGCCGGGTTATCGATGTCTTTGTGCCGCCGGAATTCCGCCTTTACATAATCGTCCCCCATTGCACGCATAGCCGGAGGTAAGTAGCGATGCACTCGCAAGATCTGACGATACAAGACAAGTGGAGCTAGCAAGATCTTAGCTTCTCGGACACCTTTCGTCATGGATAACCAGGGGAAACAAGGCAGTGATTGAGACTCCGGCTGCTGTCCTTTTTTATATAACAATTTGAAAAAAAAATATGGCAGTGCTGATCGAATCTGCTCATGAGTTCCGATTCATCGCTGAAGGCTACTGAGCCGCGCAAGCGTCTGAACCCCTTCTTCTCACCGGGAAGTACCTTTACCATTGGGCATGACACTTGCCATGCGCTTGATCGTCCCACGATCAAGATTCGAAAGCCCAACCTGCCACAACGTAATGCGTCCTTCTTTGCTCCTATCCGTCCTGAACCTCCAAAAGAAGCAAACAAAATCCATCCTTTCTTCGCAAACATAAAAGTGCGTAAAGAGAAAAAGGAACCTATCCAACGTGAAAAGTCACCTACTGTTGTCCCTATGCAATCAAAGACAGCTTCAGACAAAGAAAAGCCTCGGTCGGCTGATGAAACATGCACCGATATCGTTTTGCCAGATAAACGCGTTTTTCAAGGTGGTCATGTATTTCAGCATGAGGTGGGAACCTCTCGAGACGAACCATGTGCAACATGGGCTGATAAACAGTATGTCAAGCGGAATGCCGAAGTGATAAGGAGAAGCAGCCAAAAGTTCTTTGCCACGCCATGTCGGGAAAGAGACGTGGCAGTGAAGAAGCAGTCAGCACGCTACTTTTGCAAGAAAGATATTGAGGAGTTGATGGATTTCTTATATCCATCAGCTTGGGATTCCGATGCATGCCAGGTGATTCTCCATTCAATGTTCAACTGCGCATCCTCGTCACAGCCATGCTTCCAACTGTGGACCGATAAGTATCGACCGCACCGTGTATCGCATTTGCTCGGAAACAAATCCCGTCACTTATATTTCCAACGTTGGCTCCGAGATATGAAAGTCTCACCCATGTCGAAGCAGATGGAGAACAGGTCCAGCTCTCAATCCGAAACCGATGGATTCCTAGCACGTTATGACATTGACTGGAACCATCATTTGAAATCCAATATAGACTCCGAGAAGAAATGCAAATCGAATATGATTGTGTTGTTTGGCGATCATGGTGTTGGGAAGACTGCATCCGTATACACAGCCGCAGAAGAAGAAGGGTATCAGGTGTTTGAAATTTATGCGGGGATGAAACGATCAGGCAAAGATGTGGCTGCGGCCGTGGGAGAGATGACCCAGAACCATCAAGTCAAGTATGGGGGTAAGCGGATGCAGACAAGGAAGGATATATCCGCGCTATTTGATGCAGAGATCGGTCAAACGATGGATCCAAAGCAGAGTTTAATTTTGTTAGAAGAAGCAGACTTGTTGTTTGAGCAAGACAAAGGATTTTGGTCTGTGGTCATGGAAATAGCTGAGACAAGTAAACGTCCCATTGTCATCACCTGCAATGGTAACGAGGTCCATTTTTTTTTTTGCCGTAAAGCCAATCAATCCGATTGTTTTATTTTAATCAGTGTTTATTTAATCGTAGATCTTTCTGTGATTCCCTTGCATGATTTGTTTATTCAAGCAGTTCTTCCAATAGAACCTCCATCAGAAAAAGAGCTCTTGCCTTATCTACAGCTTGTGTGCATGGCTGAAGGTTATCTAGTTCCTAAGAAGGATTTGTCTTATTTTATGGCAGCCATTGGTACAGACCTACGCAAACTACTCATTACGCTGCAGTGTTGGTGTGAGCAAAAGCAGGTCTGTTCAGGATTGGAAAAAGAAGGCAAGCTATTAGTGCATGAATGCCCGTGGCTTTTTGCTGAATATATGGGTATACGGGATTTCGTTGGAAGAGCGGATAGGTTGAATGAAGAAGACTGGGATCGTCTGCTTCAGGCCTATAGCAGGTCTCTAGGCAGCAAACGAGCTGTAGATACTGTACGTTTGTGCATGCATTACTTGACAGACAGCTGGGAAACTATGGAGACCACGGAACCGTTGAATTTGCAGTCGATTGGCATTAGTTTAGACATGGTGACAACTACCGATATTTGGAGTAAATGGTCATGTGAGGTGAGCCAAAGCATCACTTTACTTTTAGAAAAGCGAGGTAGGTTACTAAATAAAGAGTATTAGGTTGGTTATGAGCGGTCTATGTCTTATGCAGATTGTCTGTTTAATGACAAAGGACGTGAAGGAGAAGAACCTCCTTTTGACGAGTGTATGACACGAATGATCTATGCATTCGATGGAGCAGCATTTGCAGAATGGCGGAGCTATATCAAGGAGGAACCGACTTGGGATGATTTGTGCCACAAACGGTCAGTTAGTCAATTAGGCACGCGAGAGCTGCATGACGACTAAAACAATCATTTCAGGACAAGTACGACAAAGGATTGCATGAAAATGTTGGTCCGAATACTAAAGTGCCGAGCGTTGTATCATCCACGGAGAGATGCTGCTATGACTGAATATATTCCTCACATTCGAATCATGTGCAATGGATACAACAGCTATAGTCGATCATTGGGAATCTTAGAAGGAAACCGGGGTACTTTACTTGGAGGATGCGGATACGGAAAACCCTGTTACGGAGAACCCTAAGATGAAATGCGAGCTAAAGTATACCTTTTAACCTTTTGACTTCTATTCTCTTCTCATTTTTAACACCAAGTGATAGTTTAAAGCGGTATGGGAAACAAAAAGAGGAAAAGGAGTTCAGTCCAAAAATGGCTGGATGCAGTGCTTTGACCGAAATCGCCCCCTTTTTTTATACTTTGAGCGACATGCCTAAAGGACCTTTTTTATTCTTCTCTCTCTTCTCTAAATAATTTATTTTTTTTATTTCCTGTATCGCTTATATCTTCATTTTGCTTTTCTTATATAACTTTTTTTGTTGATACGACAAAGCGAACAACGACGACAAGGAGTCCGGTCATGTCCACCAAAACAATGAAGGAACATTCCTCTTGTACTGGAGTAAAACAAAATCAACCTCTATGGACTCCCTTAAGTCGAATGCCGTCTCAATTACGAAGGGCAAATGCACGTTATTGCCCGACATGCGGTCAAACTTGTTCTAAAGGAGATCGCACACTTGTTCGTGCTCTCGGCGAAATCTATCATTACAATTGTCTGGTTTGCGAGGTAAACCGAGGCAGACAAATGGATACATATACACACACATACACAAAAAGAAAAGGAGAAAATTTGGAGCGAGTCAATGCAAGGGGTGGTTGAGCGGCGGAAAAAGAGAGAGAAAAAAAGAAAGGAAATGGGTACAAATGGAAAAAAAAAATATGACAGCGGCTTCTGTTTGTTTCCTAGGAACAACGGAAATAAGGAGGGTTTAAGAAAAAGAAAATTGTGAATCCTGGGTGGCAACTCTTGATTCAGCATCATTAAGGGGATAACTAAGGGGATGAAAGAGACAAATCTAGTGACAGAAACGCATAATCACGCGAGATATATATATAGAGAGAGAGAGAATATACAAGAGACGAGGAAGCAATAGGAGTTGTTTTTTATCTTAACACCCTTTTTTTTTTCTTTATGCAGGATTGCCACACACTCGTGGCTGACAAGTTTTATACCCTTGAAGCCAATGAGAGCAAGGATAAGCGGAAGCGTAGACGTGTTGTGTGTGAAGAGCATTACTATGCCAATATGGGTACCGTATGCCAACAATGCAAAGGGAAATGCCATCGTCAATGTTTTAAATGCCCCGGATGTGTGATCAGCAAAATGGAGGAGGACGGAGAAAATGAAGCCTGTTACGAATTCAACGGACGGATGTATTGTCGCTACCATTTCTCAATGCTTCGAGGAAATCAATGCGGAGGCTGTGGACATGCCATTCTTAAACAATTTGTGGAACATCAGGACAGCACAAAGAAAAAATGGCATCCCGAATGTTATATGATATTCAAGGTAACAAGAACAAGACTATTTCAGGGATTAAGTTTTTATATTCATCATTGTTTAAATTAACAGTATTGGAATGTTCGAGTGGCAGAGTTAATTCCTTTTCAAGGTAAGCAGCTATCAAACAATCGCATATCTCTTACTAAAAAACCATGGGTGCTAGACAGTCCAACAACACTTAGCCCGTCTCGCTACAAAGAGATACAAAATGCGATGGAAACACAGATCAGTCAAATATGGACCGACTTATCGTCCTTTGAAGATTCTTCTGCCACATGTATATCCGATATGCTGCTTCACGTCGCAGCAGGCGCATATATAGAAAGCCTCAGAATGGCGAACCATTTTGTTATGCATCTCGAGGTCTTATTTGCTGCTTTGGATGGCATGCACCGAGTTTTCATGGAACACGGAGAAGGTACTGGGTATCATGGCCCAGAAAGAATCAGCTTGATATTTAGGTTATGTTTGTAGTTCCACAACGTATCAAGGAATCCAAGCTAGTCTGTACACAGGTCATACGAGTTCTCAACTTACTGTCACAGAATGAAGAGGCAGGCCAGACCAAAACATTGGACATCACACAAGAATTACTGAACTTAGTCACAAACCTTGCGCAAAACTTAAAGATACTGATTCGATTCGGCCTGACAGAAGCCCTCCGATTGGTAAGAAAAAATAACGTTTGCTGCTGCAAACAATGAGTTCTGACTGACTTGATTGATTTAGGAGCATCAATTTCATGTAGAATGCGCTATTTCACGATTTTTAAGCACTCTTTTACAGTTGGAAAAGAAGCGAGTGTGGATCGCAGGGCGCTACTGGTTCAAAGATGATCCATTAGGGATCGATCCAGCAACAGTGACATCGGAATCCGATCGATGTCGGAGATGCAACAAACTGATTGAAGATGAATGTTTTCAGAAAGGGCACGATCGATGGCATACATCCTGTTTCTTCTGCTCGCAATGTGGATATCGTATTAGCCAAAATTTGCAAAAGACATTCCTAGCAGAAGAAGATATGTTGCTCTGTGGGTCTTGCAGCAAGGATTATCCATTGCCAAGCGAACCTAATGTTGTGCACGTTACACAATCGGAACAATATCTTTATCTCCTTAAGGTCGCTTTAGCTCGGCTTTATCGCAAAGTTAGTGTACCAGGTATGACAAAGAACGACCCCCCTATGATGATAAACTAAGAGAACACGATCAAAAGAATCTACCTCAGACATGCTTCGAAACTACCGACCGCCGATCAATAAAGACAGCGACATCTGTAACCGCCGCCCTTTAACGTTTCAGCCGAGCAGATCGATTGAACGGCCTCGCAATAGCTTTGGTTCAGTAAATATTGGTAGCGTGAAACGCACGAGATCGTCAAATTTGGAACGTATTAATGAAGCACCTCATGACCACATTGAATCACTTGTTGTGAAACGGGCCTTAACTATCCATGATACGAGTCGACGGCCAGCAGCTTCCAGCATAAGAAATTATGCTACTACAAGAGAAAATCGTTTAACTACTCTTCGAAGAGCATTGAGCAGTCGACGCGAACGTGTATCTCTTTATGGCGTCTTTGACAAACACCGAAAAACAAACAGTGTTAAACTCCAACAAGCTCAACGCGCTTCTATTTGCACTTTGGATACGGATAGTTCACCACAATCCATTCACTTCCCATTAGTCGATTTACATGATGGGCAGGATTTTATTTTGCGCCGTACTGCCGCCGCTTTTATCAAAAAAAAGCTGAGTAGTTTGATGTCACCTGACGAGCTAAATAGTTTAGTGGAATGCAAACGAGCGTCTTTGTGGGGAAAACTAAAGACGCATATCCGAGTCAATAAGCAAACGGATGTAACATTCGGCGTACCGCTTGCTTTACTAGTAGCACGAGATGGGAAAGTTCAATTGGATCAAAACTATGTGAACTTGAATGATACTGACGCATCCACATTGATAAATCTGCTGTCGGACAAAAATGCTCTTGTACCATCCTTCGTAAAAAATTGCATCAACACGCTTCTGCACAGTGGTAAGTTGTGCCTATTCTTAGAACAAAAAAATTGTTTTTTTCACTAACTATGGACCCAGATCTATCTACCGAAGGAATATTTCGTAAAAATGGAAATATACGTGAATTAAAAGAAATGTGCGATGCCATCGATAAAGGTCGACCACTCGAACTGACAGAAGAAGAATCGCCCATACAATTGGCTGCTCTACTGAAACGGTTTCTGCGAGAACTTCCTGAGCCTTTGCTTACCTACAATTTACATGACTTATTCGTCATGTGTGCACGTACGTTGTTTGGATGACTAAGAGCCTTATCTTATTTCTTTTGTCTTCAACCTACAAATGCAGGCATTGAAGACAAAGCTCTTTCAAAGCAACTGTTACACCTCACGTGTTGTATGCTGTCCAAGCCTCACCGAGATACGATGCAAGTGGTCTTTTTATTTTTGAAACATGTGGCCTCCCATAGCAAAAACAATCGCATGGATATCAATAACTTGGCAACAGTCATTGCACCTAGCGTCCTGTATGCAAGATGCCCCGCTCCACAGGCTATGGATGAGATCAAAGTGGTTGAAATGTTAATACGATATCAGGAGGAATTTTGCATGGTAAACAGAAAAAGGAACGCCAGAAATACCCAATTTTTCTATCTTTAATGCAAACTTTGTAAACTTGACAGGTTCCACCCGACCTCTCTATCGTCGCACAAAACCCTAAATGCGATAACCATGGTCTAACATCAAAGCAGTTATTGAAGCGATGCAGCAGTCTTGCAAAGCTTCAAAAGACGGATATACGACCTCTCAGTTCGGCTGCACCTCTACCTTCGATGACACAATCTGCAATTGTATCTTCGGAACCCATTTCGTATCGAAAATCATGGTCTGTTCATAAAAGATGATCTTCTCTCCACAAAAAAAAAGTCCAAGAAAAACAATTCAACACCCCATTTGTATAACTATACATACATTTTATACGCGTTATTTATATATATCCTTGCTTTCACAACATTTTCCCCTGAACTTTTCTTTCATTTCGTTGTAAATTTTCTTTTTAATATTGTTTTGGAAAAAAAAAATACAATTTACATGATATCGTTGATGATCGAAAATGCTTTCTTATAGATATCTAGCAAAGATTTCCATTTGGCTCTTTCAGCTGCCATAGCAGGGTCTTCCTCCAGTAATTCGGAGAACAATTGCTCCTTGTAAAGCTCTGTTACCAGTCGATTTTGCACCGACTCTCGAGTAAAATTAACTAATAGATGCATAATCGTCTTTGGTACAACATCTTGAATCGACTTCCGTACAATATTGAAATAAGAGGTGATAAGATACCCTGCAAAGTCAAAACAAGAAAACTTCAATTGAGCTTCTCCTTGTCCTTTTTTTTTCGTTTTCCCTTCTCCTAATACTACTTACGTATTAACTCCACTTCGACATCGTCTGTTCCATAATTATCTGTCACTGCCGATGGGGCAATATGCGCTGGCGGACCTAAGTTTGGTTTGCCTAATTGATGTTCCGTAGGATCAACTCGATCCGGTCTAGGTGAACTACCAAAGAAATAGTTCAAAAAGGACTCAGAAGACGTTGAATGCACAGATGCAGAGCGTTCCCTTGTAGGTGCTTCAAGCGATTTCGTATGGATATGCTATCCCCATGTGAATTTATATCATCCAATCTGCCTTTGCGTCTGCTTTAAAAGAACCTACCTGTTTCTTTTTCTCTGGCTGCCCTCGTTTCAAACGTTGCTGCTGAAGTTCTGTCATGGCTTTGGTTGCACCCGGAAAATCAGGATGGTTTGTATTGATATAGGCACACTCAATCTCAATGAGACTTTTAACGTAATCAGATGTGGGCTGTAACCGTTCTCTGAGAAGATCCGAAACGATCTCAATCAACCTTGTATTCAGCTTTGGAAAACGTAACAATTCCTGACAAAGAGCAAAAAAGGAAACATCAGTTGACCTTTCGCAGCATACAAGCCATCTTCTTCACCTTATTGCTACAAGTATGACATATCTTTGATAACTCCTCAAAAGCTAAATCGACACATCTTAAACTGGGCGCTTCTAATAACCTGATTTGCGGTCGAACCAGTAAATCGAAGGCCAGTTCAGGCACAAAGAGCGAACAACGAGGTCCAGTGGAATTACGAATTGCCACGCGAATATCATCGTCCGTGAGATTTGCACATGGTGATAGAGCGTCAAGAGCGTAGCCAAAGATGTTATTAAATATGAAATAGATTCTTGCGCCACCCGACCTAAAAATAACAGTTCATCAATCGTTCTTGTCTGCTGTCGACCGTGTTATTATTCTTTGGCTACCAACTTACAACTCCTTTGTGGATATCTCTGACGAAGTACCATCAATGGATGCCACGAATTCGGTCGAAAACATAGTGAGTAGCTTTAATATCAGAGAACCCTAGTATACAGCAACAACACCCTTGAATGAATCATCCCATGAATATTCAGTATCCCTTTTACCTGATGTACTGTTCCTACAAACGCGGGATCGCCGTACTGTGCCAGCTCATGCTGCGTTTGTCCGATAATAGAACTTAATTTGGAACGAAGGTCAGGAAGTCTCTCGCGAATGTGATGGACAAGGATCTAACAGAAGGGAGACGATCAGTCTGAAATCCTAAGCTCTTGGTTGGAAAGTGAAGAAGAGCTTACTGTGTTCAATTGCTGTGCCAAAAATTCTGCTCCAGAGCGATTGGCAATCGTTCGATAGGCCGGATGGCGTTGAAAGAATAACTTCTCTGCCGCAAGCGCTTCATCCATTAGTTTGTTTGTTAGGATATCTTGTTGACTACGATTGACAACGCCTACGAAACCCAGCTTGAGGGGGAAAATGCGGCCAGATAATATATCCAATGCATGAGTTCCAGCATCCATCAGATCCAGTTTGGTAACCACACCGATTGTCCGATGACCTTACAGTAGAAAGCCATAGTATTTAAGTTACGCGCTGACTGTTCCCTTTTTTTTTTGTTTACCAGCTGGATCTACCATTCTTGCGATCTTTAAGCTATCGGAGTTCGCCAGATCTGAATTAGCAGGGGTTACTGCCAGAATAATGCTTCGGCAAAGGTCAATTTTCTCATATTGATTCGATCGTGGGAAAAGATCACCTGTTCGGTTTTGATATGTAGTCTAACACAAGCTGTTGGATCTGATGATGGATATCTTGTGGTTGATCCCCTTTTTTGGTTTTAAATACCAAAGTCAATAAACACATAGGTCTCAATTGGTATCAATTGTTCTTTTGTAGTACCTATAGGAAACTAGAAGAAAGGGTAGTAGGAAGATATGTATTAGTCCAAGACCTTGTCAATGATTGAGCTGGTTTTCTCCAATACCTTTGTTAAGCCGGGGAGATCCACCAATGTCAAATTGAGAACATTTCTAGAGTAGATCTTGAGATGGATCGCTTGTCGCGAGATGCCTTTGTTGTGGCCAGCCACTCGATTCGTGTCTTCTTCGATCTCGCGTCTTACTTCTGCAAAATCATAAAACTTCTTATTGGGTACATGCAAGAACTCTGCATAGTCGGGGCTGTCATGGGTCATTAACTGCAGGACCAGAGGGCGACGGGTGACCACACCACTTCCTCTAGGCAGGAAATCGCGTTTGACAATGGTCTCCAACACCGATGACTTTCCAGAGCTTTGTTCTCCCACAGTAATAATTTGAGGTAGATCTAGACCTTCGTTGCCTCCGATAGTCGAACATACATCCTGCACCTTGTTGATCAAGTCGATTACGTTCTCCATAAGCAAAAAGCAATAAAAAAATTAGTGTGGTTTGACAAGGCTGTCCCTGAATTCGGTTCGCGCAGGCTAAGACTCGGCTTTCTGAGGGGGAAAATGATGACAACAAATAGATATGTACTTCTTCCCACAACTCGGATAGCCAACTGCTTAATCTAACTAAAATGTAATGGCCTTTAAATCCATTAAACTATCTTATCTTGTCTCCGAAAATGATTCGCTACCGGGACAACTCCTTTAGAAAGGTATCGTTCATGCCATCGGAGCTTCCATGGAAATCCTTCTTCATGATTTCATTACTGCCCTGTGACAAGGCAAAATAGCTCCTTTTCTATTCTATCTTTTCATCAAATTCAATGAAACTGTTGCTCTTGACATATTTAACACTCTTGGCAAATACCAACAAGAGAATCAAGCTGTGATTACGAGTATCGTTAAATGCATGGAAGCTGAACTTGACTACTGGCAATAGCCATTAGAGATATTGCCTCAAACCTTAGCAAAGATTTTGGACCATGTATAGAAAAGCGAGTCTTCTTTCTGCTACGGTTCGCTGGCGCAAAACTACTTTTTGACTGCCAAGAATTACGTTTGCAAAAACCTCTACTCTCGCTCGGTTAGTATGCGAGTTAAACATTTTTATGTTTCTCCCTTTATGGAGGGTGACTGGCAATGAAACTAACGCATTGTGGTTCCCTTTCTTTTCCCGATGGATAAACGCAAACACGATGACATGGATGCTTGCAAGTCTGAGGCTCATGGCGTTGCGTCACGGTAAGGAGCAGAAATGACTCTGCTTTATAAATGCAATAAACCTTGGGTTACGCAGCCGTGAACCGCCCAATCTCTTTGCCCATTATGCGGCCATTCTCGAAACGCAGCATGAACAACTTATGTAAGTTGCGATGCATCAACCTACGATTGACCTAACATATCACCAAAGGAGTACCCGTAAATCGATGCAAAGTAGGCTAGACGAATTGAATGCGATCTCAGCCCAGCTCGATCAGGAGATCGCGAAAGAAGAAAGTGAGGTGGCAAACGCGCGTACGGACGTAGGTTGAAGGAAATCCAGTCAAGCAGCAAAACTTATAGTCATTTGCATAGTACGAAGAGGCAGCGAAAAGCATTCTGGATTTAGCGAAGAAGACGTTTTCGCCAGGTAGAACGGCCTATACTGCAAAAAACGAACAATAACTTAACAATAAGACATTGGTCATAGAGAAGAGCTTACCACACCTATATAATAACCACGAAGACTTGAAAAAATTTATGGACACGGATGCATTGCTGACAGAAGAATTTGATCGCGAATTGGCAGAGTGGAGACAGCGTATTCTTGAAATCTATGAACCGGATATCACAGAGGGTGAACGTCTAGAGCAAGCTCAATTAACGGAGAAACAGCGAATGACTCTTGAGATTGATAAATTAGTGAAAATGCAAGCAGTCAGCATCTCTAGTTTCCCCTTATCTAATGTTTAATTGTAGGTATATATGTACAGAACGCAAGTATATACAAGCTGAATCAGCGCATAAAGGTTTTGAAGCCAAAGTACAAACGATGGAAAAAGAATCACGGAAAGTGAATAGTCTACCTCAAATACTACCAATCTTGCAGTAAGTAACTAGGCATATCTCGTTTATTTTCTAATATAAACTATGTACAACAGATCGTCCAAAGAGGCAGCCGAGAAAGAAGCGCGAGAAGCCATTGAAAAACGAAAACAGATAGAAAAGGATGTCATTGAGCCAGCACTATCTAGTCTGGCTAAGTTAAGCATTCAAATGCCCCTGATGGAGGACGAGATACGTCGCAATTACGAAATCTTGGTACAGCTCGATTACGACTTGGATAGAGTAAGTTATTGGTGCTAAATAACGGTTAACTTATCGCATAACGGTCTGTTAGCTGCAGGAATCAGTCATTCGCCAGAGAGCATATCTACAATTTTTGTTATACAGCATGGAGATAGATCTGACACGGCAGCGTCATGGCACACATATTTTGAAGGCGCTCGTAGAAGATCTACAGCAGGAAAAGCCTCCTAGTTTGCAGGTAATTCTGGAAATGCACTTGCATTGTTTTAATAGCGTGTAGCAAAACGAAGAAAACGATGATTCATGCAACGATGATCAAACCATCCTCTGGATCGAAACGCTATTAAACATCGCTGCCGGTAGGAAAGAACAAATCTGAATCATTGACTCATTTCTTTATTCTTTCATCAGATTCAGCTACTGCCCTTAGCTCTGAAGCCGCGTCAATCCATGATAATGTGCGTTCAATAATGGAAACTGAAGGGAATGCAAAAAAGCTATGGTCAAAAAAATTTAGTTCAAGTCTAGATCACCTACGACAACTGTAAGTGCTTGTTCTGAGACAAGTCCTAGTAGTACTCGACTAATCAGACATTAAAACGAACAACTAGAGAAAAAGCAATGGATAGGATGGCACATGTGCTTTATAGCCGGATATCTCCTATGCCTGGGGAAGTATCTGAAGACGAGAAGGTAATGAACCAAATAATTGTTTTTCCTTTCCCTGTTTACTCATACCATCAATTAGTCTTACCTGGAGTCGCAGATAGAACTTCAGGACAAGAACGAGGAGCTAAAGCACGTGGTAGAAGAACTGGAACGGGTAAGCATCGATTTAATTTTGCTTTTTCTCACACTAACTCCATTTTCTATTGCAGATAACAATTCCGGACCCTGCATTAGAGATGAGAAAGGAACTATTTTCCTTATTTTACTTGGACCAGCATCAATTTAAAGAGCGGATAAAAGAGCGGATACAAGTGCAAAGTGACCCATTATAGGCTGCCTACCCGCGATTCACTACAATCAATACGGCATATTGATCGTTGTGGAGAGCAAGCGGTGATGAAGAGCCTTGTTCCGAAACAAGCATAGCTGGTTAGCTAGGTTGGTATTGTATCAATTGAAAACAATACTTTGGTGAAGAGCGAATATACCTTGTACATTTTATCGTAGAAAAGCGTCCACTAATTAAGAAAATCAAAAACCAATTTTGCACTGAGAGTAAAAAATCAACCTTGCTGTATCCATTACTCTGAAAGTTCTGCATGCTACTGCGAAATTGGCCGATGCCTAATCTCCATTGATTCATGCAATATAGATAATTTCATTCGTCATGAACCATAAATTAGCGTGCTACTGGAACGTCTCACAGCTTGTTTTGTTTAGAAACAAAACCTTCCGATTTGGTTCGTTAAACTACTTGGCTCACAGATTATGAAAATACGATCGATGGGTGGTACGATACACACGTCTAATTGGTTTTAATTAATTCATTGCACAAAATGTTATAGAGGACGGTATTCATTTAAGTCAATTAAGTTAGATAATAAGAAAAGGACAATGGAAGCATCTATTGTCGGTAATACTCATACTTTTCGTTTAGAGCAGGGTGAGTCTGATGATGGGCATCGGTCAATTCTTCGTGAGACCCTTGGATAGCTACTTGTTCAGGGTCATGTGCGGGAATATCGTCTTCAAATTCGTATTCGTCTTCATGCCAATCAAAAGGTTCTCCCCGGGTTTTCGCTATTAAAAAGCGAATCCAGGTGGGTAGGAAAGGTCGACCCAAGGCTGATGTCCACCAATCTTCACGAAGAGAATAATCGGGTCGGACACGGCCTCCAGTGATCTTATCAACGATGAACACAAAACCATTGATAATGATATAGGAAAAGATGCCACCAATAACACCATAAGCAATCGAATAGGTGAGTGGCATGACGGCCAGAGTAATGAATGCAGGAATAGCATCACCGGGATAATCCCAATTGATATTACGGATACCCGAAGTCATCATGGAACCAACAATAATCAAGGCAGGACCGGTCGACCATGGAGGAAAGCTGGCAAAGATGGGAGAGAAGAAGATCGAGACAAAGAAACCAAAGGCCACTGAGATAGCTGTAATACCCGTGCGGCCACCTTCGGCAATACCTGCGCCAGACTCAACGAAAGCGGTACAAGGGGAACTACCAAAGCAAGAGCCGATAGTGATGCTAAGAGCGTCGCACATGAAAGCATAAGTTGAGTGCTCAAAATCACCGGCCTTGTCCGTAAATCCACCATAGTGGGCCATAGAGTACATGGTACCGGTCGTATCCAAGATATCAACGTACTAAAAGAATTCAAAACAAAACAAAAAAAGTCGAGGGACGTAGCGTCCGTATCAGTTTTGTGTTTCTTTGAATGATCTTTTGCAGTAAAACTACCTACCAAGAATGTAATCAATGCAATCCAGATTTCCTTGGTTGTCAAATCAAAGTGGAATTTGCCGAGAACACTATGTGTAAGAAAGTTCGCGTCGTTTAGCAATTTTCAAGTCCATGTCTTTTTCTAACTGAAATCAACTTACTGCTCCATGTTGTGAACGGTGACAACTTTTTTGAAGTAGTCGAACATGGCATCGCCCTGAGGAGTGTAAGGGAAGTAGGTCACCATATTGTTTCGTGGCCATGAAGTGATGGCGATGAAGACGATGGCAATTAATATAGCACCACGAACTCGATACATCAATAAGATAGCCATCAGCACCAAACCAAGGAGACCCATATACATGGTGCCAGATTCCATATGTCCCCATTCACAGACACCATGTTCATTCATGGCAGCCTTGGGACAACCGCCTAGTGACAGAAAAGGAAATAAAAAAGATTAAAATTCCGTTCCGAGTTTGTGGCTATCTTTTTCAGACAGCGAAACAATACCAATGGACAGAGTGCCCTACCTAATGTAACCAATGTCGAATAATCCAGTGTAACCAGGCCAATGCCTGCTGAGGACTGCAAACCAATAAAGCAGAGATAGAGACCGATACCACATCCCATGGCAATCTTGATACTCATAGGAATGATCCGAGCCAGCCATTGACGGATACCGAAAATGGACAAAACAAAAAAGATCAAGCCTTCAATAAAAACGGCAGCCAATGCGGTTTGATAGGGCACTTTGCCGGAACCGTGGTAACCAACGACCGTATAAGTAAAGTAAGCATTCAATCCCATTCTAGTAAAAGAATAAAAAAGAGAACACATCTCAGATGTTTGGTTTCACATTTGGATATCTCTTGTTGCACGATAGGATTATAACCTTACCCAGGAGCCATGCCGATGGGGAGGTTAGCAAAGACACCAATCATGATACTGGAAATCATAGCAATGATCGTAGTTCCCATGATCAGATCAAGTTTGACTTGATAGACACAGCTAAGATAATCATTGTTCATGTCACATGTGGGGTCTTCTGCTGTAGGCGTGCAAACACAGGGCCCACCACTATCACTGATAATGGAAGCGTTGACAGAAATAATATAAGCCTAAAAGCAATTCATTTTTTTTCGGTGTTAAACGTTATGCTGAAGCCAAAGTAAATCGTATTTCAGTTAATGATAGTTTTCGTCTTTTACCATGGCGAAGAATGTGGTCAATCCAGCTCGAATTTCGGTGAGAAACCTGGTTCCCTTTCGTTCCCGACGTGCACCAGATCCTTCCAATTGAAAGAACCTGCCGACCATTGAACGGGCCACAGAGGCATTGATAGTATCGGCCCAACCCATGCTTTATCTTCGTATCGCTTCTTTTGTTTTATAACAGAAAGAACAAGTGCGAAAAGTACCAGAGATGGCCTTTCACAGGTATATATAAATAAAGAAAGGGAAGGAAGGAAAAAAAAAAAGAAATCTACTGTGTGAAAGTTTTATCCTTAGCAAAAAAAAAAAAACTTTGGCTCTTTTTGTCTATTAAGAAACTGATTCGAGGGTCTGCGGAGATCAAAGAATAGGTTTCGAGTGAGTAACTGTGCGACTGCGAATATTATATCTGTGTAGCACGACCAACGGGAAATGGGAACGATAAGCCCGTTTGTTTCTTTCAAGATGATACCCACAACTGGTCATGTCCTGAAATATTGACCATGGATATTCGTATCACTCTTCCGGTCCACCTGGTCCTTATTTTTTTTTTTGGCTAGCAACAAGTTATGAAGGGCACAAGTGCAGAATAAGATTTAGCGTTATTGCACCACGTTAGCATTATTGATTCCCCGCCGATGCAAAAGATAGGCTCTGTGTTCCCCTCACCAATCCAAATTAAAAAAAAGACGGCAGCTCAAAGTCAGCTAGTTGGCCCATGTGCTGCAGAGATGAGCCATGATGGAAAAAAAAAAGCAAGTACTTTTTGTATGCATAGAATGATCTGTTTTCTGTCCTTCAGGCAATGTCAACCCGGAAGGGCAAACGGGAAAAGAAGGAAATACGAGCACTTAAGGCAGATAATAAAAAAAAAGAAAGGTCAGAAAAGAATACAGTCTGAGGCGGTGCGCCCATTATCAACGTTGAAGATTGCTATACTTGTATTTACGACATCGTCATCCGTCCTTTTCCGTCCGTCTGAAATGATACGGCGTGATATACTTTCATTGGCGATGAGAAATGCTGTTTGTCGTTCTCTCTCTTTCTCTCTTTCTATCCTAATTCCCAAATAGCTCGTATGACCAAAGCCATGGTTACCTGTTATTTCATTCAATAAAATGGCGTGGTTGGATTAGTGCTGCTTTCATAGTTGACTTAAATTGTAGTACCTTTTAGTATTCATATTCACACAAGCGTTTCGGTCATCCACCCATTTCTTTTGTTTCTTCTTATTCTTCTTGCTTCTCTCGATGAAGGCGTTTCTTATATTAGCCTGTCTTTATATTCTTCCGTTTTTATGGAGTCATTTGCGTTGCTTTAATCGACGGATACGTATTCGGATTGAACATGTACAGTACGAAATGTTGGTTTACGGTCATAGACTCCAAAGAACGCCCCTTTACCGCTACAATCCCTCCGGTCTCGATATGTCTCGATGTTACTATCCATTGCCTTGCTCTCAAGGAATAAAACGACCTTTTTAATATCATCAAACATCTATCTACGCCTCCATCACAGCTCGTTGGCTGTTGGTCAGAAAGACGGTCGCTCATTCTGCAAAGCTATGGGTGGGCTTGACACTGAACCCGGTTTGTGAGCACTCCACGTATCCAGCCTTTTTTTTACAAACGCAAAGATATATCAGTACCCTATTTAGTATATCTTTTCAAGAAAGAAAACAACCTACTACCGTTATGTGGGAGGTTTGTAGAAATGATAAATAGTACCAAAATCTTATGCAAGATATCAGCATAGACTCTTTGAGACATGTTTTACTTAGTGCCAATTGTACAAAGATCATATGTCTATTCGATTAATGAGATTACGTATAAAGATATCAGCGCGCTGGCATTGTGTACAAATGAAAAGGGCTGCATTAGTAATAATAAATGTAAAACTTGTAACGCAGAACTATATTCGGGTAGCTAGCCATGAAAAGTTTATAATATGGTATAGGAATTAGATGTTTAACCTAGTTCTGATATGCCTATTTCCTTTGTATTTCTTCGATTAGTTGATGCCAATAAGGAGATAGAAAGGATATCCACCCATGCTGTTATCTTTTGCAACTCCTGTCTTTATTATGACCGGGTCGATTTTAATATGCCTCTAAGTTTGGGATGACTGATCCCGATTTGGGTAATTAATTCTCAATCATACTAAAAAAAAATGTATATGGAGATTTTCCAGAGAAAGTAAATCAAACGATGCAGCAGACAACGGATGCAAGAGAAAAATGGATGATAGCAGAAATAGTTAATTGTTCGAATAGTGTGAAAGCCTAATTGAAACTTACCGGTCGAGGCACTGCTCCTGGCCTGTGCCAGGTGCCGTTCCTTCGTGTCAGCCAGTTGACAGAGTGGACATCTTAAGATGTTCCAAATCAGCATTAAATTGGCTGATCTATGGCAGAATGGGTACAGCGGATAACCTTTTTCATGGTCGAAATTCCAGAGTGCCCAATGAATACAGCAGCCATAGCATCCAGGCTGGGAGTAACGTGGTCAAATCGTACTGCTACACAACGAGAATTCTGGCACTAAGATGCCCTTCACTGACACAGTTTTGTCTTTCCCATCTATAACACTTCTTCAAAGCAAGATATGCTTCTGTAGTCGTTTGTCAATTGCGACAGAAATCATCTATCGATGCAAGCAGCTTATCCATTTTCATCGGCTTTTGACTTGTTCTGCAATCCGTAGCCCAATATCCATACCTTGTATGCTAAATAGGTAGCACTGCAACGTTCTATTTCCCCTCCCCCCCACGCCGTAGTACATGCTTTTAACTGAGGAGGGTCTTTCTCTTTTACACGAGATTTTTATTTATCTCGAGATACTTTCTGTGTTTGAGTTGAACATTGGACTGATAACAAGTTTGAAGAGGTTCTAGACCTCTTTGAGCGATCTGGTCATAGCAGCATTTCAGGACATTCACTCTAAATTTCTTAGTTACCTTACGATGTTTGTTGGCTCTGTGCTACAGTTTTCGACCATTCAATGCTGCTTTTGACAGAGCACTTTGTATCTATTGTACAGTTCCATATGGAGAGTATAGCAGAGAAACGGGACACTAGCAGTTGTGGCCATAGTCAACACTCCAGCAGTAAGTGATCGAGCAAGCTGTCAACTTGACTATCTTTGCCGTAGGTTTTGAAAAGGAGCAAAACTTTTTGTCCCGTTCTGAATTTCCTCCCTTTCGTTTGTGCCAGCGTCCCCGGCAAAACCGGGGAGAAAATGCGAGAACAGCTAGCATCTTTGTGGATAACGCACTATAGAGAAATGCGGCACCTGGCAAAGACTTGGAAGCACAAGAGGATAGATGGCACTGTGTATAAAGCAGACAAGACTTCTTTTCCGCTTGATCGAATGGAATGCACGGAGCTTACTCACACAATCAAGGCGGTTCGTGGTTGACAGAGGTCATACAGACTAAAAGATACACAAGGAGCATATCCGTCAACTACTATGTATAAAAGATTTAACTGCTTACCAGGAATGTGATATATGGAGGGCTGAGCGAAAGAATGAGAAGCTATTTTCCCTTCACCGACAAAGTTTGGATTTGATGGGATTAATCGACGTATAAAATGAAATAACAGAATGCTAAGAATAAGCGAGACCGAGAAAGATGTTCTTTATTCCACAATCGATTGTTCTCTTTAAATAACTTTAGAAACGCTTGCGGGTAATAGCGAGTTGGGGTAGTTACTAATATCTTTTGTAAAATCCATACGATCGGTAATGACACGTTAATCTTCTGTCTCTTGATATTCTGTGTCCGCTAGGATTCCCAGCAACAGATGAATAGAATATGATGTTAGTGTAACCCTGATCCGTACAGTCATTATAGCCGATATGTTCACTGACAGTCTAGACCTGATGTTTTATCCACTGAATATAGTGATGTAATCATGTCAGATATAACATGAATTAATCACAGCCATTGATAGAAAATCCATAGATATCTATTACATAATAATATTACATATATAAAAACAAAAAGTGGAACATGACTTCTCACATAAATGCATTGGTGTATGAAAGGAAGGCAACACTCTGGAATCGAAGTTAGAGAGTACACCCTTCAAGCTATTACGCATTCTAAACATAATGTATATCTCGTTGTCTAATTGGCCTGAAATATGTAATTCAGCAGCGCGAAATATTATGAAATAGACATAAAGGAATGCTCAAATGCCTGCAAATCTTGTCATGTTCATATAAAAATTTTTACCTGATTTTGTGTGCTGGCTTTGTGATAATCATAGAAACGAATAGTGCAACTGCTATTATGCATACGGTGACATGTTCCAATACGTTTAGGAAACATTATTTTAACATGGAAGTAAAGAGAAGGAAAACACGAAATACAGCGTCAATGATCATCTGTTAGTAAGGAACAAGTAGATCGTTGAAAGCGAGTGCCCATTCCATATAATAGATTCCTCGTATTGTTAAAAGCGGGCCAATCTGTATAAAGATAAGCTCCCGACATAGACCTCTCTGTCACAGCCTAATGATAACCTAATTTTATATGCTATGCAAAAAAGCAAAGTGAAAAACCAACATTCGCTTTATTTCTTTTTTCCTTGTTGGTAAGAGATTAAATAAGTGTATTTGATGCAGGCGATGCGGAAATTGCTGACTTTTCTTTTGCTTTCTTCTTTTTGCCCAATATTCGTTTCGTCTTACTTTTTGTATAATGTTCCATAGCCGCTTCCAGAACACGTGGCATTACTTCCATCATATCATACTGTTTGCAGTAATTCTCTACATCCACTTCAGGATCACGGTTCTGTAAATCATACACTATCGTGAGTAAAAGCGGAATAGTAGTAACAGTTAAATACAATACTCACATCATATAGTTTCAATGGTTGCATGCCGTGCTTGGTAGTTTCTATGTACAACTGGACAATGAGAGGACCAGGGTCGCTATCATTCGATGAGCTAGGCGGCACCGGTGATGCTACTTGAATAGTAGTAGCTTGCGATGCTGGTCGTGATGAGTCTGATACTGCTGGACTCATAGAAGAACTTGCATTATTAGAGGCAGCAGAAGTATTAGAAGCAGCGGAAGTAATAGCAGGCGACTGTATAGGCTGAAGTGGCTCTATTGGCGAAAGCACCCGTTCAGATAGTACTTCGGGTTGTATTGGGGGCATCATCTCCTCTTTGGTCTCTTTTGGTATATCACTTATATCCTGTATATCACTGAAATCGTACATTTCTTCTTTCACTATTTGCTTCGCTTTTTCGGAATCCTGCGATTTTTCCTCCCCAGCATTCCAATCAACTTTCGTAAGACTTGACATAGACTGCCACAATTCGTTGTAAGTCGGGCTGCTCGTCTTCGGTATCAATGTATCTTGGTTGGTACTGTTAGGCTTATTCACAATATCGCTTGTGTCTATCAGCATCTCAGATGATGTTTCCGCTACTGTAAATGCACCCCACGCCCCAGCTAATTCCTCGGGTGCGATGGGTTCGCGCAGAGACGATCGTGGCGAAGTCATAGGCGTGCTCTGTTTTGTGGATTGCCCAAACTTGCTAGTGACATTCTTGGCTATACCGTTAGTACCTGTCGCTCGCTCAGAAGTATCTACATACAATACAACGATTAATAAGTGTCCTATCTAGAAAAGGAATTGACTGGCTAACCATCTGAGAGAAGATCTGATTCTTCAGACCATCCTTCTTCACCATCAACTTCAAATCGGTTGTTCTTTTCAGCATTTGGGTGCTGCATAGATCCTTGCTCTCTTAGTTTATGCCATTCTTTCATATTACGCCATTTCGGATCGCCAGGATGATTGGGAGCCACCAGGCTTCCGTTGCTCTTCGTTTTCTCACCGGGTTTTATAGTAGGTTTTGTAGAGGTCTTGATTGTCACACCATCGTCTTCATCCCAGTTGACACTTTCATCTGAACTTAAATCAGCAGCAGAGGTTGCCCTTTGTCTAGTCATGGATTGAGCTGATTGTTTCCCTGATCCTTTAGAAGGACGCTGATATTTTGACCAACTCTCGTTGGCTTTTTCGATCGTCCTTTTTGGCGCTGCTGTTTCTGTAGTAAGAACATTTTCTGCACCCGTGCTCCAAGCACCAATTTCTGCATTCCAAAACGAAGTGCCCCGTTGCTTTTCAATAACATCGTGCGCAAAACCTTGCGTCCGCAGATCATGCCAAGCTACGTATGATTTTGGTTGACCCCATCCATCACTCTCCAACATCATCTGGGGTGCAGTTGGCTGACCTCGTCGTCGTGTTGGAGGCAGAGCTTGCTCCAAAGGCTTCTGCTGCCATTCGCGGGTACGATTGATCGCTTCATTTGGATCCCAGGCACTGTATCCTTTCGTAACTGGGCCTGAAGGACGCGAGGAAGAGGTTCCCGTCTTCCATAAGAGATTGTTTGTTGTACCCCATCCTCCGAGATCAATAGGTTTCTCCTTTTCCTTTTGTCCGCCTAAAACAGGCCAATCCTCTTTTACCGTCTGCTCTTCTTTAAATATCTCTGCTGCGCCGTTTGTCGGGGAAGGGGAACGTTCCGACAACGAGCTCTCGGAATCACCAAGTCTTTCCACGTTTGCTTCATCCGACTCCTGCTCTTGAACAATAGGCGAGATAGTTTCTCTAGTAGGACTCGGCATTTTGGCTGTTGCTAAAGCAGACCCCTTATTGATGCCGGGTAGATAATGCTCCATCATAGCATCGTTCGCATGAGCCCAAAGGGCAGGTGTAGCGGGTCGTTGTTGATGTGGCTCCTTGAGCTGATTGATTCGCTGCAGGGATTTCGGCCTTTTATCTGAAAAAGCTGGACATCAGCTACCTATATTCAATTGTCCGTGCTGTCAAACATACCTGCTAGGCTGAAATCATGTAGTTTAGCTGGAAACTGCTGTGTTAGAGATTTCATGTTTTCCGATGCAGCAGGTACTTCACTCTATATGAACAAGTTTAACATCTGCGTCCTACTTTCCTTAACCTTCCTACCTGCACCATATCTAGCAATGCCTCAAATTCTGCAATGGGTATTCCCAGTGCTTTCGCGAGATGCATAACGTGCTGACCGGTCAAATATCGAGTCTCCGGTAAGCCAGTTAGCTTCGCATCTGTTGTAGGATCTATGTTGGCTAATGCATGGATGGCATTTGCATCCAGTGACAGACTCTGGTCAGGGAACGACGCTGCATCCTCTCCGCGGGCAAGCTGTCTATGAATACGGTTCGTAATCTCCGGGTAACCTTCTATGTCCAGCATTCGTAGGTTTGGGCACGAGCAACAAATATCATAAGCATCCTTCGGCGAAAGTTCACCACATGAGTCTACATATATTTGTCGTAGACCCTTGCCATGCTGTAAATGTGCCCATGTATCCGAACCTAGACCAGGACAACGAATGGTATTGAATACGTGAAGTCTGCAACCTTCCCTCAACCAGTTCACAATGGATCTGTCCGTGAGATTGGGACAATTGGACAAACCGAGAGTTGTAAGCCTTGTACACTTTCCGGCCATCCGTGTCATGAATTCATCATTCATTCCCCAGTTCTCCAGAACTAATCGTTGCAGTACAATCTTATGACGTACGGCATTCCATCCAGCTGCGAGATCCAACCCAGTCAATTTCTGATCCGGGCGTTGTTGAAGGGTGGCAGACAGGGCACGAATTTCCAGATCACGCAAATGTGGGCATGAAATGAGAGCATGCAATATAGATTCATCGGTGACTTTGTTACAACCAGTTAAACAAAGCTTTCTTAAGTTAGGGAAAGCCTGCACCACTCTCCTGATGATGATGTCTGTGATGGGGGCGGCGTCTGTTAGCGTTAACTCGTGTAGATCCAAGCGACCAGTGCATAGCCGTCTTAAGCATTCCTCTTCCATATCTGCCAAAGAGATCTGCAAGACACGGAGTCTTGTAGCCCGGCTCGAAAGAAGACCGAGGAAAGGCGGGGTGAGCCAAAAGCGACCGTCCAGGATTAATCGTTCCAAACGAGGTAAAATAATGCTGAGAGCAAATGGCTGGCTCGGATTTGGGTTCGATCCGATTAATTTGATCGAAGTCAGTCTGTTCAACATAACAGCCAGCTGTTCCAGGTGGCTAGGCTGCAAACGCCAACCATACATGGTGATACTTGTAAGTTGTTCACATTGTCGTGCATAAGCTTGGACCACATCAGGATGGGAAAGTATGTTGGTCTTCATGTCATGACGAGGCAGATCTGCCTTTGTTATAGGAAGAAATACGGTTTTAACGACTGCATCCTGTATGCACAAGCTGATTTCTCGGACAGAGAGGGCTGCTCTTTTCGACATTCGACAGCAATTATAGAACTGTTTAAATCTCTCCGGGTCGCGTAATTTGGGAGATCTCCATAAGACTGCTGTGGCAGCTTCTCGCCAAGTTCTATTGATCAGACAAGCTTCGTACAGATCGCGTTGAGTCGGTAGAAACTGGCATATTTTGTCAATCACAGGCTGAGGAAGATTAAGAGACTCCTGCTCGGAAATGCTTAGATCGAATTCCCATGGATTGCTGTCCTGCACCGTCAATCCTTTCATTGACTCAAAAGAATTTACTTTGTGCTCGTAGGAAAGCTATCGGGAAGAAAGAAAAAATCGTTGAGTTATGAGGACACAATTTCTTTCATTTCCACTTCGCACGTGCCCAATTGAGGAGAATGAAAAATATGGGTATTTTCTGTATAGTCAATCGCAAGATGAAAGAACAATAAGCAGGAAGGAGGTCAAGTGACGCCAATCAAAACGGGAATCTTGCCAGTATTTTCCATGTAGAGGTCAACTTTTTAATTCAAACCTTCCCTCGGTTACCCCTTCCACTCCCCTCATATCAAGATGCATCGTGTCGTCATACTGCTGCTGAAACGTTTTAGTAAAGACAATGAAATGCTAGCACCTGAGAACAAGACAGATGGATATCACTAACTTTATCCATTACAGACCTGCAATTTTCTTCTTGTTAAGATAATGTTTACTTGTAAGCTATGTCTAATGCTAATTACTCTACTAGAAAGACGGATGAAAGAAAAAGAGAACAAAACTTTTACGATGTTTCGTGTACATATAAAAATGATGAATGGGTTAATACGGGATATGATAGTTTGTCATTAGATAGACGTCTGCTGATTTCTGCGTTGTTCGGCAGTGGATAGCACCGTCATAATAAAGTTTTGTTGCTCTGCGCCCAGATCCTTTGTCAGAAGGGTATAAGATGCTGGGTTGCCTTGCTGCATGCCTAGATGCCCCAATTTTTAGCCCTGCACATAGAACAGTTATCAATTTTTTATACCTCTGAACACCTGCTCGAAACGAACATAAGGATCAATTTCGTCCAATGGGGATTCAAACAGAAGCTCTTCTTCCATTTCTTCTTCCTCGTCATCATATTCAGACTCGTTGGAATGGTTGGCTGCCTGCTGGGCAAGGTATTCCAGATATTCTGCTTCCTGGTCATGAACGTCCTCATCTATTCAAAAAATAAAAAATAAATAACGCAAATTCAACCATCCAAATCATCTTACCATCATTATCCTCCTCCTCATCGCCACTGAGACCATCCAAACCGTTCAATTCATCTGCATCGAAATCGTCATCAATGCCATCACCGTACAACTTCTCCATATTTTCCCGATCTATAGCGATACTGTTAGATCCAACAACCATTTTAAAATGATCGTCACTTACTTTCAATTGCTTTGGGCAAAGATTGGAATACGTTGATAATACCAGCCAGCACCTGAGGCCAGCCAGCTTGCAAAGAAGCAGGTATTTGATCGGCAGGCAATTCAAGGAGAGCACACAGAGCAACGATCACAAGCTTCTTATCGTGCACTCTAGAGAACTTATCAAGTGTATTGAACCATAACGTGAAGAAACCTTGAGTCCATTGATTCTCTTCCAATAGTCTCAGAGTCAATGCAGGGTTGTAATAAAGACAGTTAACAACCTAATACACGCGTTATTCACTCTATCAGCCAGACTAACTTGTGACTTACCACTTCAATGCAATGCACCTTGAATTCAACCGTTTTCATTGAACCAGTAAAGATATATTGGAAAGCAAGATTTAAGAAGGGCGAGACATACTGAATCATCCATTAGCTCGTGTATAAAACAGTTTCTCCATGCTTCAGCTTACCATGTCAACTTGGCCGCGGCAGTTCAGCAGCACGGATTCCATCAATTTGCAAGCGCACACGCGATCATTTTCACCCAGACGATCGCTCTTCATCACAGTTTCGATGATGTCAAACATCATACGTTGAATGTTTTCATTGCTGACAAAGACATCCCTGCCATATGAAATGTAGTTGTCCAAGGGGGGAAGCATTTCATCCATATAGTCAATACCGGACTCCTTGAAGGCCTTGTAGATCAGTTCGAATACACCCCACATGGTAGGCGTAACCCGCTTAGCAGAGAACGTGCAAGAATCGATGATCTCGAAGATCTCGTCGTACAAATCCAGGATATTGTTCTCCAATGTGTAGGTGATCACAGGAAGCAGGGCATTTTCCAGTTGTTGAAGGACATCCGGGCTGCTTTCCAGGCTCAGGATAAGAGTACCGATCGTTTTCAGTACGCCCATGGCAGCCATGGTCTTGTCACTCATCTCATCAATGTCGCCGTTAAATGATGCATCATCGGCCGTCTGATTGTTTGCTTGAGCGAGGTCTTCCATGATACGCAAGAATGTATCACGTAATTGCGTGCAGAGCTGAACGGCAAACGGCGTCAACTGCTCAGCAAAGACTTCAACAAACTCTTCCATAACGTCCGCTAAGGTATCGATATCGATTTCATTGGTAAGGTTGAGGAGTTCTTGCATAATGAAAGGCAAACTAGGAACCATGGCGTTTCTAATGCTTTCATGTCGAATCATGGGCTGTAACGCCAAAGCCGCTTGAACCTTGACAGGAAGTTCTGGGTCGCGGAGACAGTCCAATACGTTCTGATACAAAGTAGCGAGATTTTGCTCGTTTGCAAAGTCCAAATCCCTAAAATGCTTTGCCATATCGCATGCACGCGCTCTTAAAAAGGGGAAGCGGCTTTTAAACTCGGGAAAAACGTGTGTAACGAAGAAAGGTTCCATCATATTAGCCACTGGCGACTTCTTCTGCAAGATTTGGTGAGAAAGACACCCAATCATGCACAGAGCGCCATCTTTTTCATGACCATTCTTCTGCTCGTCAGGAGTTTCCACGTATTTGTTGAGGACATTGTTGATAAATCCCAAAATGCCCATGAACGTGTGCTTCTTGCGGTCACGCGCAAGATCAATAAGGAGGTTGGTTGCGTTGGTTTGTGGTGAATGTATGTCCTCAAGAGGATCGACTTTCTTGTGAACATATTCGACCGGGTCCTCTGTCCATAACTCTTCGTCTTCTTTGGAGAAGCACAACTGAGGATAGATAAAGTGCGCCACCAGTGTTTCTGTATGAGGCTTCAAAAGCTGCCACGTAATCTTGTGCTTAATACTGAAGCAAATGCTCATTAGAATTGCTCTGTCTGCTTCATCCAACCAATTTTCTCACCTGTCATCAAAGAATGCAGCGGTCAAAGCCAAACATTTACTAGAAATCCAGATCTCCTTCTTGATCCAACCTTCAACCTGCTTCAAATAAGTCTGCAAAATGTTGGGTGCAAAATTGGCGACGAAATTCTTTGCAAAGCCGGTGTATTTTGAAGAGCTAGCTGGAAGCAAGGCTGGATTTCCGTACTTTGTAAAAATCTGATTCAAACAATGATAGGCCCACTTTTTAGTCTTCCACCATGGGTACTTTTCACGTTCCTCTAGGTCAGCAGGTAAAACTTCCATAGGGATCGGCTTGTCAACCAGTTGCAAAAACAGGGTTCCCCATGGCACAAGTGACGATGGATCTTGCAGGAATTTTGGAAGCTCCATCTTAAAGAAAAACAAGAACTTAGAGTTGTGCTTTTATGTCAAGCCATTTTCTCTAGCTCTTACCTGAGTACCTGAGTAGTAAATCTTGAGAGCTAACTTGAGCATTTCAGCAGCCTCGATGCTGTCGTTATTTATCAAGTTCGCGCAGATACTTTGAATTCCGGGGAAAGTAAGCTTGATGATTTCCTTTAGTGGATCACGTCGCTCCATAGATTTCCATCTGAACAAGGACAGGCTCAGGAACTTCAGGCTGAGGCTTTAGGATATGGTTTACTTACCGGTACACCTTGACCACTTCACGTAATGCCAGCAAACCCACATATACTAGTCGTACATCCGAGGAGGATAGAAAGTTTTGAACTTCGTTTACAAAATTAGGCCATTGTTCAGGGAAATCGTTGCTCAGGATGGTATTTAAGGTCGACGTTAATTGAACTCTGCAGATGGTGTTAGGAAAAAAGAGAAATATGTCGAACGGATTAAGCTGTTTACTTACTTTACTGCATTTGGTGCAGTGGCCAGGGCTTGCAGAATGGTCTGTTTAACCATGTTTCTATCTTCATCGTTGATAGGATTAGCGACTTGTCTGGATTTGTCCCAAGCTTTGTTCATGCGATTTTTGAAATAAATTGCGGCTATTGGGGGAATATAAGGGATTACATATTTCGTAAGAGATTTTTAAATAAGGGTCTTCGTTGTTTCCTTTTTTTTTTTTTACCTGCTTGACGAGCACCCAAGTCGAGTTCTTCGGAGGCGAGGATCTGTAGAACTACAGGTAGAAAACCATTATGTGTTTCAATCTACAAAAAGAGCTTTGAGGTTGAATAGGGTTGTTTTTATGTATATGTATAAGCGCGCAAGAATGGACGATTTACGTTTCGAATATTTAATTCAGCCTGCTTATGCACATTGGGATCGGGGTGATAAGTAGCGACAAAGAGTTGGTAGACGGTGTTTTGATCCATGACGGGCGAAATGAAGAATAGATGATATGCAAGCTGCTTCTGTACAGATTCTCTTTGTCTTGTCGCTCCAACAACACGACGAAGAAGAAAAGCTTATATGGAAAAGGAGGAGAGCCGAACAAAAAAAGATTTTTTTTCTTTGAATAAACGACAAAAATTCGGGACGCCCCTCTCCCTCGGACTTAACTGTTCGCACCTCCCTTTCTCTCGGACAACATCTCCCTTTTCATCCATCGGAAACTGAAACTCACCTGTACCCCTTTGTCCGGAACATTCACCATCGCCGGATGACGGATCTCTAAATGGTCGGTGGCTGATTGTACTTAGACTCGATAGGACATAAAGGCCCTTCATTCATTTCTCAGTACAGCCCCTCCATCAATAACATGCATAACTTAAGTGCCTGGGAAGAAAATGATATTCAAAAAATTTGGTATATAGAACATGCCGAACTATTTGCGAGATCCATGCTGCTGTTATAAAAGACATAGCAGCCCTCGGTAAGACGTATCGAATCTCCATCATATGCGCTAATCGCGTTCAATTCGTGAGACTCTACAGTTCTCCATATCCATATTCACACTTAGTATCAAGCAGAGCATTTATGACCTGTTCACCATGCAGTCACATACTAGATATATCCTCATCTACCTACTTGATACACCATTTACGGAATGTGTCTGTGGTTTACTCGTTATTGCCGAACGTAAAAGGATCACCTTTTCTAAGTTTTTGTTTGACGCTGGGTAAAGTATAAGATACCGTAGCTCGGTTCCTTTTACTCCGTGTGCAAGTACGGTCGGCTTGCGGCAGGAGAGGTCCTAGATCATTTACTCTCGTCTGTTTTGCTTTCCTTCGTTTCTCTTTTGTCCGTTTTTCCTTTCTCTGTTTCTGCTCTTTCTCTCGTTTAGCATGAATTAACTCTTGTCTAAGCTCCAAATTTTCCGTCCTTAAGGAACTAATACTCATTTCGAGGTTTTTTATCTTTTGGGCATACGCTGCGTTCATCTGAGCGAGCTCATAATTCTGTTTCATATGCAGCTTCTTGAAAATCGCCAAATCATATTTGAAAAGCGTCTCAGGTCTAGCAGCTCGCCATTAAGGAGGAAATGACCGCTGTTAAGATTTCAGTTACTGTACTTAATACTGAGTACCTACGATAGCCCCACCATGGAATGGTCGTACTTGAACCTGCAAGAGCCACAATGCAAAGAAATTTAGGCGATGTCTAAGCCACACAGACATCCGGGAATGTTACCTAAACCAGTACTACTACAGGTAGATTCAGCAGGTTTGGGTGACATGCAACGAACACAACCAAGGCATATGATTCGATGTCAAAGGGCAAGCCATGATAAACCTCAAATCACTTAAAAGATTTACCAGGAAAAAACGGTATTTGAATACGATCGCCAACATATCTTCTGTCCTTTGTTCATAATCAAAAGAAAGCAGTGATAATATGCAAAACTGTAAATATAGCGACAAATGCAGCCAAGATCACTACGGGTGTTCCCCACCCGTAAACATGCCATAAGGCAAAATGGTATCCTACATATGCAATTATGGACGCAATTGTTGCTATTTGGATGCAACGGCGCGTTCTTGCATCCTGTTTCCAGGTCTTGTATGAAGCTCGCGTTATTTGGAGATAGGCGAACACAGAACCCAGAACTGCCAAGGCCAACGTTGCGATGTTGAAAACCCACCCTCTAATAATCTAAGTTAGCTCTACTCACATTAGCCGGACTGAGCTTACTTGTTGACACTGGCTTCCGTGTTTTGAGTAACAAACAGGATAGCGATGGAGATGGCAAGCTGTGGTAATGAAGAGTACACCTCTTGCAATGGATGACGTACATTCGCACGATAATGATTCCTTCCAGCATTCATAGTCGAAGAGCTACCATTCGAATTTTGCTTACGCATTATGTTATCGAAATGTCGATACAGACCATTTAGGACGGTGCAGTACAGTATCTGAACCGCGAGACTCAACTGGGACTCAAAAATTTCCCCTTCGGAGTTGCAATCTCCTTGGCAGATTTCCTTTTTGAAACAGTATTTTTTCGTCTCCCTACTAAAATGTGAAAAATACCTTTGAAAATACCTTGGTATTTCCCCTCTGAGACTCATCTGGGTCTCATCTGGGTCTCATACGGTTGAGTCTCATTTTCAGTCAATAAAGCCCTATACTTCCTGCCAAGATCGCCTCGCTGTCTTAATATGGTAATAAAAAGATCAGGCACAAAAGACTTTGCTTTCTGCCAAGATCACTTTCCCCTCCTGATATAGTAAAAAAGCCCTTCAAATTACAAATATCTCTTAAAAAGCTTCACTTCCTTGCAAAGGCCAATTTGCCAAGATGCCTTTCTGTCTTGATATAGTAAGAATGACATCGGATGACAAAGCTTTCAGGATCAGTCAACTACAGCGAGCACGAATATATAAAGACTGCAAAAAGAGATGCATTTTTCTTCATTCACTATCAACTATTTTGAAACAAATGTAAATCATAATAGCTTTTACATTTCTTTCGTATAACGCAACCTAAATACGTCTCATATATAGCTCTCTTGAGATACCGATAGTCACTTTAAATCTCAATCAGGATATGCTACGCTCACGCGTAGCTTTATAAAAGAAAATCACTCCTGTGATGTGAAGATTAAGCCGATACCATCTATTGATATTATTTAGCTTGACAATTAATTGACATGCGATCTCGTATTAAAGGCTTCAATATCAAATTTCATGCCAGAATGAACAACTTTTTGCCAGCAACTTAATTAATCAACAACAGCTTTAAAAATACCTAATCATAGTATACGTTAAGTGTATCCATCGTGGCCAATACAGGAGTGTGGTAAATTTTGGTGTAGTTTTACGTCACTTTGGGGTACCTCGACATCATTTTTGGTGTACTTAGCCATTATTGGAGTTGTATTTTCCTTTTTCGGAACTTTGGTGTAATTTGTACGTATTCTACGCTACTTCAGGTGTATGTTTGCTACTCTTCCAACACAGATTTATACCCTCCAACAAGAACCGTAATACGTCTATTATCAGCCTAAAAGATGTGATACCATTTTTTATGCATTCTTAAGGAGTAAACAAAAGAAAATGGTGTATTTTTCCGTATTTTTCCTACAATAAGGTGTAGTTTTCATAGGAAAGATGTGTACGCTTAATTTATAAGGTATACTTTGACGTGGTTTTGGTGTACAATTTGCTTTTGTGTGCTGGGGTACTTTAAGTTAGAAAATAAAACGATGCATTAAAAGTCTAGTTGACGTGTAAGTAATATATGTATCAACTATTTCCAAACCTAGGGACGTTTCGTAAATGGTAAAATTATAGATCTGGTTTTTTATTTTTCTAACAGCCGCTGTACCCTTTTCTTGTGCCTCTTCAAAATGGCAGGTCGGTCTTTTCGTTTATACCACTTATTCAGTGATATGTTCCACTGATGTTCTTCATCAAGAAGGCGATATATAACAGATATAATGTTCTTGGTTTTGCCATGTATGTCCTGTTTTAGAACTCTGGCTTGAGGCGCCAAATTATCGACCTTGATGGTTTCCTCATTGATGGAGCAGACACACCAGAAATGTTCTCCGGCAGCTTTTCTCGAAACAATGCGGCCAATCAGAGTGTACATTCGTTTGCCGATCTTAATAAGCTTAGGATACGACAGTTGTGCCGCTGCTCTTTCCTCTTGCTTAATTTTGCGATCACTGGAACTGATTGACGGATTGATAAGAAAGAAGACATGGGGATAGTTCACAATTTCCTGCTGCTCGAGCACTCCATTATACCGTCCATGTCTTTCAATGGATGGTCTAGTTAGCAAGAGTGTAAGTGCTGTATCCCGGTCGGCATTGGAGTTCCTCGGAGTATCCAGTCCATGCTCTTCAATAAAATCATCCGACAAGTATATAAGGGGATGTCGATATATGACGTTGGAAGGTTTAGCAGGTGTGATTTCCTCAGCGTCCCAAACAGTCCCAGGCCCCTTTGGCAAAGTGATTTTGTTAACTGTATTTTGTGTCGAAAATGCGAAGTAGTTACGATTGGTGTCAGACAATCGATCGCACGAGTTATCGAACAGGTAGTGAAGCACGTTCAAAGGATCATTGAATCCACCTTTTATGAACCCGAATGAAATGCCATGCTGCCAAACGTGGTCCCTAGCAGTTTCGATACCCTTAACAAAATCTAACTGCTCTGTCAGCTTCAATAGAGCGCGCAATAAGAAGTCATTTGTACGAGCTTCCTCGCCGACCACAGATGGTTCGGGAATGGCTGGAAGTACAACCCTCATCAGAAGTTCAAAGACAGAATCAATTAACAGGAGTTATATTTCATTCTGTTTGAGTTTCATAGAGTGCTCAGGTTTCTTCTTGGCGTCATCTGGCGGTACAGCCGCGTCTTCTTCATTCAGTACGTCCAATGCTAGTAGTTTTGTATAAGGATGAGAAAATACGAAGCGTTTGTTAGGAAGATACAGTGCTTCGTGTCCATTCTCTGTAATAAATAGAACTGTTAATGACATGATCCGAAACCAAGTGTAAGCTTATAATATAGCTAGTAGTACTTCGCACTTTTCTTTTTTTTCCGTCAGGTTTCTTGGTCTCTTCGTTGTTAGAGTGTTCACTACATTAAAGTGTCATATCATAAACTACTGACACAGCATCGATCATACGTTGACCCGTTTTTCGTAGGGGCTTGTACTATTTCTCTTCTCTTAGCTCTCCTTTCAGCTTCAAGCTTTTTTTTTGGCGTTTGTGCTTAACTTTGAGGTCGGACAGGCGCGCTGCTCGTTCTGCCCTGTGTCGAACCATTTCGGTACGTTTTCTCTCTTTTACTTTTTCTTCTTCTTCTTTTTTTCGTACAAAATATTTTCTAAATCATATTGCAGAATAGATAAATTATCTTCAATAGGCACTACATCTCAGTTGCCAGCCGTATGTGGTTCTTACCTATTTTACGTCTTTTGCAAATAAGCTTTGAATCATTCGATATTTTTGTATCAGCTTCTTCTACTATGTCAATGGTTAGTTTTGCCTCGAGCTATTCTCATGTGCACATACATCTTGCTCTATTCGAGCTATCTCTACAACGTTTTCTGTCAATGAGCGTTTTAGTTGTGTCCGGTGCACGTCCATCATTCACGTATGACTTTGCTTTTCTTTTCGGTTTTTAAACAGATATGTCCATAAATGATGAAAATTGCCATATGGTATATAACTTACTTCTTTGACTGGACGTATCTAACCGGCAAAAGCTTCTGGGACTGTATGACTGCAACCTCCTCTGAGCGTAAACACATGAAGATTTGGGTTAAGGTCGGCAAAAGAGGCTTCCTCTTTTGAATAACAGTATACAATCTATTATGCAAGGACTCAATCCCATTCGTTGTACGGGCTGTGCTCCCTTGCAATGTCTTGTTGACAGAGTTGTAGCATTTAAAAATCATGCCTGCCGTCCTCTCGTTTGACCACCGGTCTATCCAGTTGCTTGCATTGGGAAACTCTTCTCTCATAGCAGAAACAGCGCCATTGAATATATGTATACTGCTTGTTTCATACATCGTGGAGACATATTGTCTGAAGATCCCCTCTTTCTCTGGTTCAACAACAGCATGGTTGATAGCCACTCTCTGAACCGATTGCATGAAATGGTTATAGCAGCCGTTAAGGTATTTGTACCCATCGTCGTTCCCAGTACGCTTCCTATAGGCAGCGCAGAATCCATTTCGTTGCGCCCAAGATAAATCGACTACCAGTCCGCTGAAGTTGCTCTCTGCTGTAAACTGGATATTGTACGTATTGAATAGCGCGGTGAAATATTCCTCGTAATGCCTATAGGTCTGACCGCCCAGCACCGCTTGGAAAGCTACCGAGAAACGATCCAGTCCTTCAAGGTACACTGTTGTGAAGCACAAATAGTATCCTTCCAGGAAGCAGTTGAAAGTGACGTCCGTCAACATGGAAAACTTTGCAAGGCTGATAGGACCAGCGATCACAGGAGAGTGAAATGCAATGCAAAAGCTTTGTGGATGAATATTCATCGGATTACAAAGATAGCCGGGATAGTCATCGTCAAGGTTTTCGAATGCATTAAAAACATCTTCCATCTTTTCTTGCTTGTTATTTGCATGTCCATTCTTTCGAATAATTTTGGCTCGCGGTATTTACTTCTACCATGATGCACGAAATAAGGATGGATGTCTGTTACAGGGGCAAATGTGTTATGCGAAGCTGAGTTCGTCCCAGTGATAAGATTAAGAGCAGTTTCTGCTGGACGGTCTAGCACACATTTCTTAAATTGCGTTAAAGCTTCTCTCGGGACATGAATTGCATCATAACTGTTATGCGTGTGGTTTCCTTTGTGTGTCATGGCGCAATAAAATCCTTCGAACTTAAAGTTCACCCGAGCAGCACAACTGACATGCTCCAACGATTTCTGATGACAACGGATACATGGCGTTGCCAGCTGTGTCTTAAGAAGAGAAAGGGTGCTTTTAGGTATTGTACGTACTTTATAAGCGGTACAACTTTCATTGGAGCACTGTACAGCACCCATGCAGACCTTTGTTATGCTTCTTCCATTCTGAAGCCTCTCGCTATTTTTGTTTCATCAGCTGCCACCCAATATCTATATCATAGTCGATCCTGTTTCCCTCGATTACTCTAACTTCGTGTTTTTTCTGAACGTTGCCATCTATCCAAAGTCCAAACGACATATTGCAAGTTGTTGAAATAGTAACAAGGTGTCATAGTATGGGCTTTTGTGTTAAACTAATTAATACTAGTGAGAACGATGCCGACAAAGCATGATTAAACGTGGTACATTAGTCTGGCCAAAGTGCCTGAAAAGATGCAATCCGGAAGGTACGGGCATGTCGTAGCACAAATCGCTCAACCAATCACGGCCAAGAACCTAACATGGTAATCTTCTCTTTTGCTCGGGCATCCTCCCAAAAAGATATGAGTTACAAGAAGTCTTCCTTGACGACGATCTTATCGTAACACTCTCAGTCCATTTCCTTTTCTATTTTATAACCGTAGCAGATTACATAATTTAACCAGAACTAAAAAGATATAAATATTGGACACATTACAAAGAATAAAGGGCATCATCCTTCTGTCTTATTTTTATTGTTCTCCTACTATTGTTTCTGTCTTCTTCTGGCCATTGGTTTTCCAGCTCAGACTACGGCGACGACAGGCAACGCTCGAAATTAAAAAGAGAGGACTGTTTTTCCTTGGTGTACATTACAACATACAAAAAAGGGAAGTACACCAAAAATTCCTGACTCCCAATACTGTAAGGCACGCCAAAATTACACATAAGGAGCGCAAGAAATGTATAACTGGTATGATTTTCAATAGCTCTTGCATATCACAAGTAATTGTTTTTGTCCGAGCGGCATTACTGAATCTAGTATATTTTAATGGGGATACAAAGTAGTGATCGATATAACTTAACATATTTTTGTCTGAAAGCGAAATGTTTTTGTCCCAAGCAATTCCCCGGCACGACTTGTTTAAAGCTTTGTGTGACTACTTATGGTTTACGGTCCGCGTGGCTGAGTTGTCCTGAACTGGGAGGAGAAAAAAAAAATTAACAACGACCTGAGTGTTCGCCCTTCTCTTGCCACATCGCCATGCATATCGATCGTTGCTATTTCTGCTCGGGGCCTTGTTATCCTGGCCATGGCACTATGTTTGTGCGCAATGACGCAAAGGTGTGTACATCGGTATAATCAAATCTTGCTTTGATCTCATTCTTTTTCATAGACTTTCCGATTCTGTCGTTCTAAATGCCATAAGAACTTCAAGATGAAGCGTAATCCCCGTAAGGTCCGCTGGACAAAGGCATTCAGAAAGGCTACAGGCAAAGAAATGGTTATTGTATGTTTTTGGTCTTGTTACAGAATGTTTTCCCAAGTTTTGCTAACCTATCGTCTAGGATTCAACCTTTGAATTCGAGAAACGCCGTAATGTGCCCGTCCGCTACGATCGTAACCTTATGGCAACGACGATCAAAGCAATGAAACGTGTGCAGGAGATTCGTGCTAAACGTGAACGTGCATTCTATTTGAACCGTATGGCTGGCAACAAGGAAAAGGAGAAGGCAGACAACGTCAGAGTGGTTCAGCAAAACATCGAACTGGCACCTCTCGAAGCGAAGAAGCGTCTCCAATCTGTCAAGGTCGAGGCACAAAAGACCGAAAAGATGGATATGGACGATTAAAAACGCAGTTGCAGTCTATCCTTTTTTTCTCATTCTTACAAATATTAAAACCATTATCCTCTTTTCCCGTCATTGTATATACATAAACAGCGTTTTACAACATTAGACAACTTTACCGTGTGCTTTTCAAACTGTGTGGACAAAAGGAGGGGTGCGAGTGTGTTCTTTGTAACATAATCGGCCGCCGTAGAAGAACGATTTGAATAGCATTCGACGGTCAACTCTTAAACGTCAATAGTAAAATCAGAAATCCTTGAACTGTCCGTTAAGTAACCTTATAGAGCCATGTAACGATGATCCTAATTAGGGCAGCAAAAGCATCTTTTACGGACATTTTGATGTGGATATCTAATTAAGTATATTGTATAAGTTTAGCGTTCAGTCAGCGAGGATTGCAGAAATTTTGGGTGAATCAGTCTACCGAAAGCGAGTCGATGAGTAATAGACACGACTTTTCCTTCTATGTTGCTCTACCGCCAGATAATATTGCTTGTTCGTTCAGGCCTATGGATACATACATAGTGAAGAACAGGCAAGTCTGTCCAATGAGTGAAAAAGCGTACAAGAGATGATATTTATAGGTTGTATTTCTGTTCATTGGCACTCTCTGCCTGTGCTTCATAAAAGTGTTTCGTACGTATAGTGCATTCGTTTTCACTTCATCTTAACCAAACAGACTGGAACCAACAAATGCTAAACTAAAATCTATGGCCTTAACCTACAAGTTTCGTGGAATTTCTAGCTACGGAACTAATCTGCATCAATTTTATTCCGATATCTCTCCGATAGTATTGTGGATGTCTAAACCTTCCCAGTAACTGAAAGACCTTGCCTGCAGATTTGGCTCTGAGCTTAGATGCTACAAAACTAAAGCGAAAGTATCTCGGCGACTGAACCCATCATGTATAAATAAAATGGAGATGGTCTAAATTAAAAAGAAAAATGCCAAGAGATGCATTTAATATTTGGAAACAAATGGATACGTACTTAAGTTTACAGATGGTGATAACGTGGCTGATGGATTCCGAAATGAAAAATCTTTGCCAATTCTTGGAAGTAGTCGTCATAGATAACAAAGGGTTTCAGGATGGATAAGTAAGCATATGTTTCTCCAGATAATTGGGCAAAGACAGAACCTCTTCGGCTTATACAGTTAATCTTGTCAAGCACTGCGAAGAATACGAACTCTGGCACTTAATAATAAGTTTCCTGTCGAAACGGTTAGCAGAATTGGTGCTGCTGTTCTAAGACGAGCCGTAACATAAGCAATGTGGTATCATTCTATCTAAAAGGGAAATTGATTGGGTAATGAATGTTCATATCATTTATCAAGCACCTACCTCGACCATTTTACGAGCAGTGCACCTATTTACCATATGAGTCCGTGAGGTAACTAGAAAAATAAAGAAAAGTTGGAACCTTAGTTACTTTTATTTGGAGCGATTGCTGCACACCGAATGACACTGCATGATGCGTAAAATTAACATCTTGCATCTTCGGAGTAACTAGCTCTGAACGAGGCACATCTGCAAGACATGTCTGACTTGTGATACGTTTCTAGCCGTGCAAGATAAGATTAGGATCAATAATTTTCAATGCCTTTACTAGAATTGTGTGCTTCAACTAGCTATGAGGTTTTTGATACTAATCGTCTTGCTTTGCTGCTAAAAACTAACCTGCTGGATATGAACGCATAAGAAGCGCAGTATAGCCGCAATGTCAGACGTACTCGGTATCAGTCATAGTCGTATTAGAAAGTAGTTACTAAGTTAATCTATTACAGCTACGGTTTTGAACGGTGGGATGCTACTGCCAGCGGGCTGACACTGACTACCGCTTTCGCATGTTTTGCAATATCCCTTTCTTCCGAGCTTTATCAAACACGCCCAGTTTTAAGAGGAAAACGTCTACAATTTGCTAGTTTTTTTTATATTCATTGCCATCTTTTTCTAACATAAATAAATCAATAACAGATGAAAACAAGAGAAATGAATGCCTAACACTTCTTAACTGGCGTGGTATGGACAAGAAAGAGATGGCTAGCTCCATTTCGGCTAAACCAATAAGCTGCTCCTGAGCTGGAAAAGTCACGGCACGCGACTCACTCTGCGCGTCAAAAGCGCGACACGCGATCCGGCACCTTACAAGATTCCTCATGGAGTTTGAGAAAGCAGTTGATTATATCCAGGACAGACTCCAGAAGCTCTTTTCCAGTAAAGAAAAGAAAGCTCGTAGACGGCATTTCAGTCAGGCAACGGGGATCCCATGGTAACGATGGCAACGATCGTACTGCTTGACTAATGTTCGTACTCAAGGTCATGGGTGGCGGTTGCCATGGCTCGACTTTTTAACGAATATCCCACGGGACTGACTGAGACAATTATATTAGTGGAATTAGAAAATCAGGTACGGCGTTCATCAGTCTGCTTTCGCTAACCTAATTAAAAAGTGGGAGCAAGTGGTTATCAATGAACATAAAAAATTAGGAAATAGTATGCAGCGTATCTTCTATTGCAGAGAACTGTTTTTTTTGACTAATATCAGATCACTGCACGATACAGAGCCTATATGATTCGGATATGTTAAGATCAGCTGCGCTGGAAGCAGTAGTAAAAAAATGGGAAGTGATTCCTGGAAGCACGATCTATATCCTTTTGCCTTTTTTTTTACCGCTTCTATGACTATATTTGATAAATCTTTCTATATGGTCTTTGACTGATCACACGGGTTCTCACAGTTGTCGACGATTCTACACACCGTGTCTTAGATCTATATATGCATCCGAAATTCCAAGCTTGGGTGGAATCTAAGCAAACCTCGCTTCGGTCACAGGCTCATTTTTTAAAGGTAAACGTATGCATATCTATAATATGGCCAAAGTAAACGATCATGATATCATAGGATCGACGCATACGTATCATCTGTGGACAGAAAATGAATACAGTTATAGCTTCTCAGTATGATAATGAAGATTTACCACGAACCTTACGGATCGCAAGACTGGCTCCAACTCAACTACTCATGTTCACCCTTACCTCCAAAGACGCAGATTTTGTCCGTAGAGAATTCACCGATAACTTTGCCACTCTTGTCACACCTGGCTTATTTGATATCAGAAAGCGCAAGCGGCATAAGCTGTGGCTCAAGGTACCAATCTAAAGCATGCATAGAAAGTGGAGCTGACAAGTCAATGGTTGGCGATTATACCAGGTCGTTCATGTGGAGCATACGACGCACAATTCTCCTGAAGCATCTATTCACACAAGTACAGACATCGATGATCGAATGAAATTGCAACGGATAGACGTGTATGTAGTTGATATGGTTGGTGACAGTGATCCGGCAATGTTTTCTTTATATGATGAGCATGTCGGGCTTGCATTAATGCTACATCGTGTAAGTTATACATATGGATGCGTTCATTATTTCTCACCGGTGATTCAGGGTGACTACATAGGACTACATGATCCTGGCATTGTTTCCAATGTTACCGAAAGTCAAGAGCGACAGTCAGATATTGTTTTTGAATATGATAATCGTACGGTGTTGTTTGTCATGTCTGAGAAGGATGCACAAGAGGCAGGAGTCGCCAGACCTACAGATGCATCGACTCTATCTAATGGAAAACCTCCTGGTAGTCCTGCATCCGAATTTTGGCAACAACCTACAAAAAATAAGAGTATTGTGGAAAGAGATGAAGAGGTGTGTTCGTAAAAACAAAGAAAGCTTAGTTGCAAAACTGGTAAACTAACGAAATCAGGGATATATGGACTGTTCGACATATCATGATCGCATCTACATCCGTGATCTGAATTCATGCATGCTAAATGTAACTCTGTTTGGACGCGTCGTGGCTATTGCGAGTAATGTAGGTCTGAAAAGAAGGATTGGACAGAGCATAGGAATTAAGCGATGTTTTAGAATCCCTTTAGTAAACCTGACGGGCGACGGATGGATAGGTTTGCGATGAGACTTATTGACTCCACTGGTAACACGAATTTAATAAAAAAGAAGGCAAGGATCATTTAATAATAGCTTTCTGCTTAGGCAAGGCCGACATCACGTTATGGGAAGAAACGGGGAAATATACACGCTTTCTACAGCCGGGACAATATGCTTTGTTGACAGGCTTGACTACTTCTGCCACGCATGTTGGTGCCAAGGGACCTGTGTGGTATATCAATGGTAGCGTCATTTGTGGGACAGAGCTATTCAATGGTAATTCCACTCATATTCAATGATTGAAACCGTCTTATTGACAAGAATGCTGCATAGTGTCTACTATGAAAGCCTTATTGACGAGTTCCTCCTTCCGTCGTATTACCCCTATCCAACGGTTTGACGATGGCGATCAATGGCAGACCGATGCCATGATTGTACGATGGGAATTTCACACGAGAGAAGATCCTGCGACTGTTTTATTGAGCAATACCCAAGATAATACGACGGATTATCCACTCGGTAATTCCATTATTGCTGACGCACGTAAGTGGCGATTATAGTTTCTCCTAGCATTGTACCCAGGGGCCTGGGTGAAGTTGCTGACAGGTAACCTCTGCTGATTACTCCTTATGCAGATACATCGTGTCTCCGACCAATCAATGTCGTTTACCAAGAAAACCACAGCGGAGTGAAGGAGCAAGGGAATTCTGAGCAGGAGGATGCAGACGAAAAAGGCAGGCTAATGTGTGAATTTTGCGGATGTGCAATTCTGCCGAGCGATGTGGTACAGATATTTCGGAGCAGGTCATCCTCCTCGGAAAGATTTGGGTGGCAAGGATGGATTGAATGGGAGCTTGATGATGGTAGCGGCGCTACTGTCATGGCTTATGGTAGTGAGGAGGTAAGAAAAGGGGAAGGAAAAGGAGACCGTGGCTAACGTATGTTTCTGGAATGGTTAAGGCCATCCTGAATATTCCTGCCCGACGGTTTCGAAGCATGTCACACGAAGCACAAGTTAGCTTCCTCAACAGTGTGGTGGGTAAGCAATTCCGTTGTTCACTTTCGACGACAGTAAGTTAACAAAATAGGCGAATGCCTTGTGCTGCTATGTGTGACATTGAATATCTGAGTCGCGGCCATTTTTTTATTTGGGTTTTATCTAGTGTCACGATGAATACCATATAGACCAAGTAACACCTTTACAACCTACTTACAATGAATGCCTCGAGATGCTTTTGCCATTATAGATAAAAACGTAGACAAAATTGTTGGCCTAGCATATAATAAAACAAAACAAGTTAGAAAACAGACGAAGCAAAAGACGTTATGACCAATGAACGACAATAGCTGATGACAACGTGGCACTCATTTCCTCCGACTACTATATGATTCTGGGTTTGATATCTTTTGTGTTACAGTGCACGAGCTTTTCTAACTGACCAGCGTTGGTCTTTATATAAAGAGCAAATGCACTAAATGATTGCACCTTTACTTTTTTTGATTTCGAAAGCCTTACCGTTCTTTATCCATCCCTTTCCTTACTTCCAGTCAATAATTAAAAAATGAAGTCACTTGCCCTCTCTGCTCTCATCGTCGCCGCTGCCGCAACCAATGCCGCCGCCACAATCACTGTATGTTTCTCCTTCGGGTNTATGATGAGCATGTCGGGCTTGCATTAATGCTACATCGTGTAAGTTATACATATGGATGCGTTCATTATTTCTCACCGGTGATTCAGGGTGACTACATAGGACTACATGATCCTGGCATTGTTTCCAATGTTACCGAAAGTCAAGAGCGACAGTCAGATATTGTTTTTGAATATGATAATCGTACGGTGTTGTTTGTCATGTCTGAGAAGGATGCACAAGAGGCAGGAGTCGCCAGACCTACAGATGCATCGACTCTATCTAATGGAAAACCTCCTGGTAGTCCTGCATCCGAATTTTGGCAACAACCTACAAAAAATAAGAGTATTGTGGAAAGAGATGAAGAGGTGTGTTCGTAAAAACAAAGAAAGCTTAGTTGCAAAACTGGTAAACTAACGAAATCAGGGATATATGGACTGTTCGACATATCATGATCGCATCTACATCCGTGATCTGAATTCATGCATGCTAAATGTAACTCTGTTTGGACGCGTCGTGGCTATTGCGAGTAATGTAGGTCTGAAAAGAAGGATTGGACAGAGCATAGGAATTAAGCGATGTTTTAGAATCCCTTTAGTAAACCTGACGGGCGACGGATGGATAGGTTTGCGATGAGACTTATTGACTCCACTGGTAACACGAATTTAATAAAAAAGAAGGCAAGGATCATTTAATAATAGCTTTCTGCTTAGGCAAGGCCGACATCACGTTATGGGAAGAAACGGGGAAATATACACGCTTTCTACAGCCGGGACAATATGCTTTGTTGACAGGCTTGACTACTTCTGCCACGCATGTTGGTGCCAAGGGACCTGTGTGGTATATCAATGGTAGCGTCATTTGTGGGACAGAGCTATTCAATGGTAATTCCACTCATATTCAATGATTGAAACCGTCTTATTGACAAGAATGCTGCATAGTGTCTACTATGAAAGCCTTATTGACGAGTTCCTCCTTCCGTCGTATTACCCCTATCCAACGGTTTGACGATGGCGATCAATGGCAGACCGATGCCATGATTGTACGATGGGAATTTCACACGAGAGAAGATCCTGCGACTGTTTTATTGAGCAATACCCAAGATAATACGACGGATTATCCACTCGGTAATTCCATTATTGCTGACGCACGTAAGTGGCGATTATAGTTTCTCCTAGCATTGTACCCAGGGGCCTGGGTGAAGTTGCTGACAGGTAACCTCTGCTGATTACTCCTTATGCAGATACATCGTGTCTCCGACCAATCAATGTCGTTTACCAAGAAAACCACAGCGGAGTGAAGGAGCAAGGGAATTCTGAGCAGGAGGATGCAGACGAAAAAGGCAGGCTAATGTGTGAATTTTGCGGATGTGCAATTCTGCCGAGCGATGTGGTACAGATATTTCGGAGCAGGTCATCCTCCTCGGAAAGATTTGGGTGGCAAGGATGGATTGAATGGGAGCTTGATGATGGTAGCGGCGCTACTGTCATGGCTTATGGTAGTGAGGAGGTAAGAAAAGGGGAAGGAAAAGGAGACCGTGGCTAACGTATGTTTCTGGAATGGTTAAGGCCATCCTGAATATTCCTGCCCGACGGTTTCGAAGCATGTCACACGAAGCACAAGTTAGCTTCCTCAACAGTGTGGTGGGTAAGCAATTCCGTTGTTCACTTTCGACGACAGTAAGTTAACAAAATAGGCGAATGCCTTGTGCTGCTATGTGTGACATTGAATATCTGAGTCGCGGCCATTTTTTTATTTGGGTTTTATCTAGTGTCACGATGAATACCATATAGACCAAGTAACACCTTTACAACCTACTTACAATGAATGCCTCGAGATGCTTTTGCCATTATAGATAAAAACGTAGACAAAATTGTTGGCCTAGCATATAATAAAACAAAACAAGTTAGAAAACAGACGAAGCAAAAGACGTTATGACCAATGAACGACAATAGCTGATGACAACGTGGCACTCATTTCCTCCGACTACTATATGATTCTGGGTTTGATATCTTTTGTGTTACAGTGCACGAGCTTTTCTAACTGACCAGCGTTGGTCTTTATATAAAGAGCAAATGCACTAAATGATTGCACCTTTACTTTTTTTGATTTCGAAAGCCTTACCGTTCTTTATCCATCCCTTTCCTTACTTCCAGTCAATAATTAAAAAATGAAGTCACTTGCCCTCTCTGCTCTCATCGTCGCCGCTGCCGCAACCAATGCCGCCGCCACAATCACTGTATGTTTCTCCTTCGGGTTGTTCGAGAAGAAAAGAGACAACCAAAACAAAAAGAGAATCAGAACGAGCTGTGGTTACTCAACTTCTTTTTTTTTTTTTTTTGGTCATTCTAGGTTGTCACCCCCTGGAAGGACAACACTTGGGTAAGTGTAATAAATGATTGGACTCTTTCGAACTGTCACTTCTCACGCCATTAATATTCAATCAGACCGCAGGAGGCCATGGTAACATTACCTGGACTGCCGATGCTTCTGAGGCTGGCAAGAAGTGTGAAATCCAGATGATGAACGGAGAAGCCAAGAACGCTAAGTAAGGTTTTGAACACAAAAACACGACCTTAATTTTACTTATATATTTTTCTTTCTTATCAATTTAGCCTTGTCGCCTTCGTGACGGATCCCAAGGCACCCATTGATTGTGCTGTGAAGCAATTCGATGTAGGTTCTATTTGTTTTTCTTTATTTTTTTTTTTTTCATACAACGTTCTGAAAGCTGAGCTTTAACCTTTTTTTTTCTTGGTTTTCTGCTAGATCTATCCCTTGAATGATTTTGCTAAGGGTCAATACTGGATTCGTATCGGTGATTCCGCCACTAACAACTGGGCTTACTCTGGCGTTTTTAACTTTGTGGGTAACGGTACCGCCAACCCTCTTAAATTGGCTTGTAAGTCTTTATTTTTTCCCTTACTTTTACTCTTACCATTTGTTTGCTGATGAAACTCGTTTTGCTGTTTTCCTATAGCTACCAGCGGTGTTGCTACAGCCACTTCTTCTGGTGCTGCTGCTGCTGCTAAGGCGACCGATAACAAGCCCGCTGCTTCTAGCAGCAACGGCGCCTCTTCTTCCTCTGCTAGCCAATCTGCTCAGACCACCGATCAGCCCAAGAACGCTGCTGGTCAATTAGATGCACCTAAGATGATGATGGCCTTGGCTGGTGGCGCTGCTGCTGCTGCTCTTGCCCTTCTTTAAGGTTTCTTGATCCGTTTCCTTTTTAATACTTTTTCTGCATCTTCATCATTAAACAGATCCGTTTCCTTTTACCTTTTAATCCGTTAATTTTTTTCAACTGTTGTCACACCATCCAATAAAAATTTCCTTTTTGTTTTTTACTTTGTTTGTAGGCGTGTTTGTATGTGTATGTGAACGTATGTACGTGTGTGCATCTCTGTGTACTAGAGCGGTTTGCATTAAGCACGTGTCATTGGTGAATGTGAGCTCTTTATTGGTTAATGAACGAGATCTATCTACTGCAGATCAAAAGATCTGCGTATCATCGCGCGTGGGCTACATGTTTCAAAGCATGAGCAGTAGAGGCGGAAGAAACGAAAAGGGGGCGGAGAGTGAAGCGAGAGAAAGAGGGTTAGAGATGGGCAAAAGGGGAGATGCATCTACAACATAAACAATTTCACTTTGCATATGAAATGAACGCTCTGTTCCTCATTCCCTTTCCATATCTTTGTTTATTTTTTTTTTCTGTTTCTTCTGCTCTCCTTAAAAAAAAAGAAAAAAAAGGAAAAGAGAAAGGTGTGGCACATTAGATTCTCTTTACGGCTTTTCTTTCTTTTGTTCCTTATTCTTCCTTTGTCTGGTTTTTTATCAGTTTTATTTCTTCTGCATCGCCGTGCGCTAAAGCAAGAAAAAAGAAACTAAAAAAAAAGAACAACGAATATAACAAACGAACCAATTCAGACGTGTGTGTAGCCACTTGATCTTCTTTTTTTGTTTCTTACCTTTTTCTTTCCCTTCATCGGCGCCTCTATTTTACCTTTTACTTCTTGCTGTTAGTTCTCCTCATTCATCCCTTTTTCCCTGTCAAGCAAAAAGAAAATCCATCAAAAACCATGCGGGGCATCACATTATCTATTAGACGATCTATGCAGAAGAAACCATCGTCTAAGTCTAGCACAACTACGAGTGAAAACCGGACGAGCACTTCCGGCGCATCGAACCCAATCTCAGGATCCAATCAGGACAGGCTGATGAATGGTATCGGTCCGTATCAGTTCATTCGCCCACTAGGAAACGGCAAATTCAGTCGTGTCATGTACGCCAAGCATAATGAGAGCGGGAAAGAAGTAGCTATCAAGGTAGATACCATCTTAGTACCCTCCGTTGATTTCCCCGATCATGAAGGTTAATTATTCTTTTGGATCTAGATCATTGATAAGCAAGCACACGATTATCGAGTGATGTCCCGTTTAGTACGAGAAATAGACTTGATGGAATTATTGGACCATCCGAATATCGTACGTCTTCATGAGACATTTGAAACCTGTGATTCTCTCTTCTTGGTGATGGAATATGTCCCTGGAATGAACCTGGACGAATATCTCCACAGTAAAGGTGGCCGTCTGAACGAGGACGAGGCCCGTTCACTCTTTCGGCAATTGACTACCGCCGTCAGCTTTTGCCATAGCCGATGGGTTGTCCACAGAGATCTCAAGGTAAATAAAGAATGAATACAGAGGAAATTCAACGACAAAAACGAAAAAAAAAAAAAAAAAAA